>JAZGTK010013637.1:0-14203 GCA_036877625.1 Ambastaia sidthimunki | reverse complement strand
TAGGGAGCTAAGAAGTATCTTTCTCCCAATGTTGCCTTTGGCTTCCACTATTCTTAGAATGGTTAGATTAACTAGGTAGATTCTACATAAGCAGCTCACTATGTAGACTAAGGCAGGTTTATTACAGTGTGTAGGATGCTCACTAAGTCACCTAGTTGGCTCACTGGATCACTAGGTGGTCAGTTTTAATTGCAATATCATCAGTGTTTTGTAATGCTGGCAAATAAGAAACAGTTTGTAAAACAGCAAAATTGTTAAATTGAATCAGTTAAAATAATTAAAACAGTTAATATTTTGACTGTCAAATCGTGTTTGTCATGTTGTTTATTTAGGGTTTGTTGATGACAGCAGCGTCACCAAGTCACCCAGTTTAATTGCAATAACTATCTTTGCAGATACAGCATTGCAATGGTCACCGTGGCAAAGTTTTGCATCAGAAACAGCTGGAAACATCGTCCTCATAAAGCAGAAATGTGTTGCATGGACCGGCTGACCTCTGATGTCTCTGGCGAGGTTTCTCCACACGGGGGAAAAGGCGACGCAGTGGCCGCACCAGGTCGCGTAAAACTCCACCAGCAGAGCCGCGGAGGACGAGACCAGCACCGACTCCACATTATCCGCCGATAAAACCACGATCTGATCCGACGGGCTGTACAGACCAGCGTCCAGCATCACAGGAAAAACACACAATAAAGTGATAAAAGCACACAGGACGCAGATCAAAGAGTTTGATCGCGTTTCTGTCGCGCAATGAGACGCGGCACCGCCGGCACGCCGCGCCATCTTCCCGTGTTTGAGCTGAAAGATGAACTATTGGAAAGTGATAGAAACTTTACTGAGATTGATCACATGTTAAACTCCCTCCCATTGTACCCCCCCCTCTCTCTCTCTTTCTCTCTTTAAACTTTACGCATTACTTTATGCGCATCAATGCAGATCAAGGAATAGACGAGCTATACACGTTTCTCCTCCAATACACTTATGAATTAAATCATGTCATTATTGTTTTTCATTTAAGTTGATCTAAATCATTTTGTTCATCTCTACATTCAGAATGATCCCCACATATTGCTTATAACTTCCACAGTCAAACTTCAGTTCTGAGTTCATGTTTGAAGGCTGAAACTCTTTTACACAAACATTTAATCTTGACCAAACATCAGATCAATGAAACGTTACAGCAAACAGTCCTGCCTGAGGCCAAAATGTCAAAAAAACTTCATAAAACACACAGCATGACTGAGAAATAAGATCTTTATTTACAGGGTTTATTTATGGTATGTACATGGAGCAAAATGAAAACTCATCTTCTATGAGTCGACTCACAGGAGATTTGACTTTAAACTCTATGTACACGAGTTAAACAATTTACAAAGTGCACCTCTGTCACTCAACACATCATTATAAATACACACATGCAAAATATTTCTATGACCTACCCATTTAAAAGCTGATTATCAAACCCTTTGTGCCAGACAAATCTAAGGGCAGAGGTTTACCCAGCCGTCATGTTGAAGTTTACCTCTTAGCCAGCAAGACTGATTACTAGTAATAACCTATTCTCTGAATGAGGTAGAGATCTGGAACCTATATAATAAGCTCCGCCCACTGTGTGACACAGACATGCTATTGGACGAGCAATGTTTTGAAGTTGAGTTTCAGAGACTGTTGTTGCATAGATGACTGACCAATCCAATGACACCATAAAAGTTCTCTGGTTGTAGCCCTGCTGGTCACTGCCGGACAGATTGATTTAGGAAGTACAGTTGTAAGAGAGCTGAAGGCTGTTTTAAAATTCATTAACAAATAAAAACATTACGATAGTCACACATTTGGACTAGGAGAGTTACAGAGACTGATTTACAAAACAAAATGTACATAGTATACAGTATAGCTGGATTTAGTTATCAAGACAGGGTGTGAGCCGTGAGCCCTTGGGAAGTTAAGAAGGTACACACCACAAGTAAAAAACTCTGTTCTTGTGCCAGAGATAAACACAACGTTCTTCTTTTCCTTGCACATTTGTTTCTTAAAAACATAATGTTACTCTGAAAAGGTTGTGATGGTGAATACACACAAAGTAAGGCAAAAATGTTCATCTTCCGGCATCTGAGGTTTATCCGGCTATGAAGAAATAAGAATTACACGCCAGTTAAGACAAGAATAAAATCAGAAGGAAGGCCGGGAAATGTTGCTCATCTATGTACCAAAAAATAACCAAGGAGGCACTTAACACAAATCAGAGAGGCAAATGTTAAGGCTAGACTCCAGCATGACTGTGTTAAGCACAGTTAGGAACATTTCAGCCTTTTGACACCCGGTAACTGTTTGTTGGAGCAATACACAATATTTAGTGTTTTTCTTCCTTCAAAAAGCATACAGTTAAATATGTGTTTTTTTGCATTCATTATCATCTCATCACACTATTTAGACATTCAAATTCTACATATTGTGCTTCTGAAATCATGTAAATGATAAAATAAATCTCTTTTCTTTACACATTTTACAACACTTCTTTTAAATTACATTAGATTTCGGGTCTGTCCTGATTTGATAGGACCCTCTGATTTTGAGAATGGCCGAGTCAGTTTTAGCAGCAGTGATGAAATGACAGTACAGGGAATTTTGACCCAAGCAGCTTCTGCATTAAACACAAGACCACGAACCTCCATCATCTCAAGAAAGATCTGACTGTTGATAAGATGCTGTGGTTTTGAGTTTGGAACCCACAGGTTTGGTTGTGGATTTTAGAGCAGATTTGAAAAATTCCCCACTGAAGGTTTTTTGATGCCCAGCCTGGACCACATGTAGAGCAGAAGATACAGGTAAGAGCATCAGAGAGTTCTTTTAGATCTTTTCTC
The DNA here is from genome assembly GCA_036877625.1 of Ambastaia sidthimunki. NCBI lineage: Eukaryota > Metazoa > Chordata > Actinopteri > Cypriniformes > Botiidae > Ambastaia > Ambastaia sidthimunki. The sequence goes on along the minus strand of JAZGTK010013637.1, from coordinate 11,342 downwards.
CTGGATTTCTGTCAGAACGTCAACTGTGTCTTTTAGCAAAGCTTCAAAAATCCCATCGACCAGCTGCATCTTTACTGAAAGTTCATCCTCATCGTAGTTTATCCACTGAGATTCCTCCTCATGGAGCTCTTGGACCTGATAGTGATGGAGTGTTTATACGTTTAACATTATTAACTATTTAGCATTATACAGTTTTCATGATGTAAAATAAACTGAAATTACTAAAATCAACAGACTCCTTTGTTAAAGTGTCACTAAATGCGGGAAATTAAACTTACCAGAATGTGGTCAACTCTGTCTCGTTTTTTCCGTCCAAATTTGACCATCTTCTGCCAGTCTGTTTTTTGATTCTGGTCTTTTTTCAGTCTACACAACTTTAATACTTCAGTGGTAACAAATTCCTGAAAAAAATAAAATTATACAAAAATTTTTTATAAGATTTATCAAAGTAGCCCTGTCCCAAAAGCAATGCTGTTTCTTGCATACCTGGACTGTGGTGATGTCACTGTGGCATTTCACCCGGTGGAAGTAGCTGGAATTAAGGCGACGTGGCTTCATCCATTGTGGTTGATCAACTTTTGGATCTTCTGCATAGATGTCTTGAATGACCTCCCATGATAAATCAAAAATGGCCTGTAAACAAACAAAACATACCAGCATTTGTTTATTTCAATGGAAACATTCCAGAATTTTGAAAAGCCCAAATAACAGCAAGCCTAAATTTTGACCTGTTTGTAACTTTGTTTGCATTGAGCTTCCTGGTCGTTGGCTTTGGAATCTTCTCGCAGAAAGTCATTAGAGGGTTGAGGTTTAGGTTCTCCAACCAGACTTGGTCTACCGTGACCCAGTTTGCAGCTTCTCCAGATCTCCAGGGTGGCAGAGCCAACCAGCTTCTCCACCTCCTGGACGGTGTGAGGAACAATCATAGCAGGTTCTTCTGGCTCCTTCATCTGCAAGGGAAGCTCAGGTCTGGGTGGGGTTTTGACCTGCTCTCCTGCCCCCAGGCTCAGGGAAGCAGAAATCCCATCTTGCTGCTGTTGGCGCTTTTGTTTCTGTTTTCGTGAACTGAGACCGAAGTCCTCATCAAACCAGTCCTGATCGTCCCTGAGGACGTTAAGAAGCTCACGGCTGAGCTCGAGCTCCGCCAGACGTTTAGCGAGCTCCTCCTGTCCACTTGTACCCAGGACAGGACTTTCCTGTAGAAGACACATGGTGGAACACTCATCATTCTCATTTCTTTGCAGCTTTAATCACTTTTACTTTAAAGCTGCAATCCATAACTTTTTTTATTCTTTATCATCAGTTATTCTTTAACAAACATAATAAAAGTATGCAAAGTAATCTGCAATTTAATGTTTTAAACAGAAATGGCAATAGAGAGGCAAAAGTTACAGATTGTAGGCAACATCAGTCACCAGTCTGTGTCAATACAGCTTGTGATGTTAACAAACACTACACATCAGGCAATATGTTATCAGCCTGCAGGTTAAATCATTTACTTCTTTTAAAAAGAAATAACTGTAAGACTGGCAGATGACAACAGTTTTACCTTTTAACTGCATCTAATTTTATAAGAAGTTTAGCTGAATTAAAAACTGACTGTTAAACTGTTAATACCACTCACAGGTCTGTTGCAATGCTCTGGAGATGAAAGATCTTCCTGGTCTTCATTGAAGATGGTGCAGAAGCCGTCTGTCGTATTGGATGCAAACCTATCAAAATTATTGCTTCTAAGTCCATCATCTTCATTGATAAAGTCTCTTTTTAACTGATTAGCAGCTGATAACTTCTCCTCCTTGTCTTTCTTGATCTTCCAGGATTGCTTCACAGCATCACTTAGAAAGTTTTCCACAAGTTTATCTGCAAGGGCGGTCAATGCTCTTCTGTTTTTCAAGTCCTCTCTGGTATCTACACAGGCCTCCTCGATGGAGATGTCTGTTGATTTCTGAAGACCAACTCTCGATTTTTCACTCTCATCCAACAGGTCCAAAACGACAGCAGTTTGTTCTTCTTCCTGCTTCTGGTTTTTATAGGACTCTTTATCCAAATGATTTAGCAATGAAGCAACATCAACTGATCCATCCTCAAATTCGAGAATGATGTCACTGTCTCTTCCATTAGGTATTAGTGAACCTTTGTCACAGTTCTCAATAATACTGCAGTCAATATCATTAAAATCTAGGTTATGCTGCGTTTTAACAAACACGTTTTTCCCAGAGGAAAGATGTCTGATGTTGGGTTCAGATGGCTTACTGTTCTCATCAGAAGGTCCTCTGCTCTCAGGCTGCAAATCTAGCTTGGATTCTTGTCCTTTCATGTTTACCAGATTTCTGTCCACCTGCTCCTTTAGGCATTTGGGTTTCTCATTTGGCTGGTCATCAAATGAAGAATCTTCATCTTCTGTGTCTGCACTGGCCTCAATCTTCTCTGGAAGATGAGAGATCTTGTCCGGTGAAGCGAATACACCATGGTTTTCCTTACACTCAAAATACACAACCCCATCGTAAGTTCCATTGTTACTTCCTTCAGGGTTGTCCAGTTCAACCCCAGCCCAGAATCCATTGGCGAAGTTGGTTTGTCCTTTGAATTTTAGGGTTCCTGGTTGAACATTACTCACGAGAACTCTATCTCCAATGCAGAAGCTTGGCAATTCATCATTTATTGGCAAGGCTGGTGTTTGGGGTTGTGGAGAAGTTGGACATTTTAAAGAGCTGGAGACATCCTCTTTGGGGACCTTACCGAAGCTATTGATGTCTGCTTGACTTTCAGCCTGGAAATTGCCATTAGTACTTCCTGAACGGATGCTTAGTTCTTCTTCAATTTCCTCTTCGCTGCTGTATGTAGGCGACTTCTCCTTGGGCTCTGCGACAGGTGATGCAGGTTTTAATTCATGGTTATCTTCCTTGAATGACGTTTCAAACGAAGACTCAAAGTCATCATTATAGCCATCACCAGAAGGCGATGGTGTTTTTTGGATCTTTGGTGAATCCCTGGACAACATGTCCAACAAGTCAGGGGTATAAGAGCAATCCATGATTGAGGGACTCTTCTCAGCTAACGGTGAATCTAGATCTTTTGATTTCTCCTCAAGAGATGCATTAGTGCCTATTCCAATTTTGGAACTCTCTCCAGCATCTACAGAACTTTGAAATGCTGGCTTTCCATCAGCATCCCCATCCTTATCTGATTTAAAGTTCATGTCCTTTTGAGATGGAATCTGAAGCCCAAGATCCAGTTTGAGCAGAGGATCAGAGTGCTGGTCGCTCTCTAAGACATCTGACTTCACATGCTCCAGTTCCTCCAGAATATCTGACCTCTGGCTACAGACTATGCTCTCATCTCCTGAGAGATCATCCCTGGCCCCTGTTCTGAGTGAATGCCCCTTAAATGAGGGTGAATCCTCTTCATGGTGGGTAAGAAACTCTGGACTACGCAAGTTCCTCAAACCATCCATATGTTCTGGGCTTCCCATAACTGGGGTGGGGGTAACCGTAGGAGGTTCTTCATCTGAGGTAACATCCTCCTGTTCTGATGATGCAACTTCATCTGCAAACAAAAGATGTCGTACATGATTTTCGATCTAAATCCATAATATCAACATTTACGCTCTTCAAATAATTATTGCACCTTTCTGAACTAATGTCTCTGTGGGTGCCTTCTCCGATTTATCAGATTCAGTGACAATCTTCCAGTTCTTGCTGGTCTCAGGCCTGTCAGAGTAAAAATATTTTTGATATTAGGAAAGTGAATGGACAGAGACAGCAGTACAAACAGGTAAATGTCAAAGCTAACCTCTGAAGGGGAGGGGGTTTCATCCGAGGCTTTTCGATGGCTGACGTGGGAGTTTTAATCTGTGGTTTAGTAGCTGGAGTTCTGTCAGGCTCTTTAGTCAGTTCGGCCGTGGTCTTCTGAATGAAATCATTGTATGACTGTAGAAACACACAGACTCACAGGTTAGTTTGGGTAAGGTAAGGAGATCGTGTTAAACACTGATCTGTCATGTACTTGCTCAGGAACTAAATTTGGTTCATTTTAACCCAAATGTTACGGACTGCAGCTTTAATAAACATCTAATCCTTATTATTTTTATGTGCTAATAGTTAAGTAACTATTTATAAAAGTATTTAAGGCCATGCTATGTTGTGTTTATATTGCGAATATACGTATTTTTCTTTCTAAAACAAATTTGGAGCAGGTGGACTGACCTCCAGTTGTTTCAGCAGACTGGCCTCCTGAGCCTTCAGCCGTTCTCTGTGTCTCTTCTTCTGCTCTTTCTTCAGCTGGTACACCACTGATTTACGCTTGCGTAGCTCGTCCTTGAGCGCATGGATACGACTCTCAACATCACTCTGGTCTGATGTGGTCTCTGAAAGAACACAAGTGTTACACAACTCTCTGTGTAACAATTTCCTCCTGTGTCCACCTCACCAATTCATAAAACATGGAAGAGATAAATTCGACATATTGAACTTATGGAACGAACCAACAGAGAAATAACTGCCCTAACAGAATAATGAGAACAGTAGTGCTAGCCGTCAAAATAGTAGACAAGCATGTAGCCAAGTTTGTAAAACAAGGCTCAAAAATGTATTTCCTATGAGTAAACCAGGCCCTAACTGATCTGACCCAGCAAACCAAAGTGATTTTCCAAGTCTTTCTATTACCAGATCAAAGATCTTACCGGAAGGAGCGGCTGAGTGGGGGTCACTGGTGTGAGGGTCACTGGTGTGAGGGTCACTGGTGTGAGGGTCACTGGTGTGAGGGTCACTGGTGTGAGGGTCACTGGTCTTAAAGCCAGACCGCACCTGCATCTTACTGCTGCTTCTGCTGGTGCCCGCGACCTGACTGCTGTCTGTATAATGAGGAGATCCGAGACTGCCTTTCCCTGGAGGAGACTGCAACACACACGCGCAAACAAGCTGTTTATGAACAGCTTATAAATGCCTCTGAACTAATCTATATAAACTATTCAACCACTGGTTTGTCAAACCAGTAGTCAGTCAATCAGTTCACCATCCTGACATCTGTAATATTTTCACCTGTTTGCAGTGTGTGCTGTGGAGCTCAGCTGAGTGGAGGCTGTCAGCAGCGGGGCTGGTGTCCACATGTGAAGGTGGAAGCTCAGAGACGGGTCGGGCAGAGGACAGGCTGGCCAAATGTTCTGGAACAGACAGATCTGTGTGTACACTGGACACGGACAGTGCCGACTCGTCCTCACTCCCTCCTTCTGTGTATACAGACGCGTGCACACACACACACACACACGCATGCATGCATGCATGCAAATATACAATGAGTCAATGCAGAATGTTTTTAGCTTTATTGCAGTTTAACGTTTGGATAATTTTAGTATCAGTGTTTTTGTGTTTCTCTTTCAGACTTTATTTAGTTTGACTCTTCACCTCGTCCTGTGGGACTCTCTTGTCTGCTGCTGGTTTTACTGCGCTCGCTCTCCCGGCTGCTGCGCGGCTGCTGCTGCGTCGGTGTTTTAATGCGCGGCTGCTGCTCTTTTTCCCAGACTGCAAGGGCCTGTTTCTCCATGCGCCGCACCTCGGCCTCCTCCGCATCCAAACGCTGCCGCCACTCCAGTAGCTCCTCCGCATGTCTGCGTCTCTGCAACAACTGCTGCTCCCTCTTAGTGAGAAACCTGCGGGAGAGAGAGAGAGAGAGAGGTGAGAGACGGGGGGAGGCAGAGGGAGAGAGAGAGAGAGAGAGAGAGGTTAGACGGGGGGGAGGCAGAGGAAGGGAGAGAGAGAGACGGTGGAGGAGAAGCAGGAGAACAAGACTGTTTAAAGCCAAGTGCCAGTTTGAAGATGCATCACCACAAAAAGCCAACAATCATTTAGCTCATTTCAACATGGTGTAGCTGGTTTGTTTTCGTTCATTTCTTGTGTTTTCCCAAAAACACCTCCCACCAAATGTTGACCCTCCCACCCGGCTGCAGGCGTGGATGAACAGAAGCATGCTCCATGAGAAACAGGTGTGCAAGGGTGCAGGAGAGGGGGATTGTGGGTAACTGTACCTGACCAATTGGTTGTAGATAAAGAGCTGGAATTTGGGGTGGAGTTTTGGGAGACAGACAGACAGACAAGCCCAGTGATGAGCAGTGAAGATAGAGAAAAAATAATGGACAGGAGAGCAGTGTCTAAAAACAGAGGACAAGATTGGACAGTCAGATGAGAGAAATAAAAGTGAATAAAACATGATTTAGAGAATTAAGAGTCAGAAAGAAAAAAGAAATATGGAGAGAAAGAGAGACTGAGTGTAAACGTGTCAATGTTTTTTTCTAACAATGCAAACACATCCACCAATCAGTGACTGTTAGCAGTTAACCACATGCATGCTAACCACTGTGTGACTATAGATCCATTCATTTGATTAAATACAGTGTTTTAAAAAGTTTTGTACAAAAATCATCTTAAAAACGTTCTTTTTGAAATTACACTGTTTGCTAAACTGGAAAGCCACTTTGAATAGGAATTTAAATAAATTTAATTGGTGCTGTGTGAACAAACAGCTGAATAATTGTGGATGAAAGTTACACAAAAGAGATGATTGTGTTATTTGAGTGAGAGAAAGTGGCAGAAGTGTGTGAACGGTGTTACAATCAGCCTGTGATTAGCTGAAGCATGAAGCGTGAAATCCATCCCTCAGTGAGACTCATGATCAAAATGTGTCAGTGCTATGAAAAGTTTCTGATCAACAGCACGTCTCTCACAAGTTGCTGAGGTGTGACAGTAAACAAAACGTGTTGTCTGATCGACCTGAGTGGCTAAACGCAGATGAATGAGATCACATACAAAAGACAAAGAATTCAGAGAGAATTCAGAGAGCATGTGGAATTATGAACATCCCCAAACAACTGAGGGATCATTCATGAGAAAACTGCATTGGGGAAATGACTCATGATGACGTCTGGTTGGCAGGATGCATTTCCTGTTTACTAGCATAAAAAAGTTGCTCTTTATTTTGGATATTTCAGAATTAATTCTTAAATTCAAGAGAAAGACGTGTTTTCCTGCACAGAGCACGCTTGTGTTTAAACCAAAGATTCTGCACACAAAAATACACAAATTAAACACTAATTTATTACAGAAGGACAAACCTCAGGGGTGAAGGAAATTAATTAATGATAATATAAGTATTAACAAGTCAAACTATACAGAAATCACCCTATGAAAAGATGGGAAGATCTTTGAAAGTGTAAGATTGTTTAATTGCAGTATCAGATGTTCTGACGTGTGAAGGATTTGTAAGGACAGGAGAGAAATGTTTATTTACTTTTCATCCATGTGAAAGCGCATCTTCTTCAGTTTTTCCATGATGCTGCTGGTTTCACTGCCTGACACAGACAAGGGGGAGGGGCTACGCATCTCTGCATCTGTTGCCATGGCGCTGGGCGGAGCCAACTCCTCTGCCACACCTGACACAGGTAATTCCTGTGATGTAAAAAAAAGGCAAAACTCTATTTAAATTACTTGAACGTTCTGGTTCGATGATGTCATCAAAAGCCACAGAAATTGTATTTATTAATTGTATTTCAGATCAGTCATGACAGAACTGACCAGGTTTGTGTCTCCAGCGCTCTTCAGTCGCTCTTTGAGTCTGAGGGTTGTGTGTCTCATTCTCTGGATCTCCTCCTGCTGTTTGAGGAGCAGCTGTCTCTCTCTCCTCGCTGCTTTATTGGCCTCCTGCAGACGGTTGATCTCCGCCTGTCAGACAAACATCACCACCAAAAAGTTTAGCATTTATTTCAGTGCACGAAGAATTACTTCACTGAACTTAATACACATTCATTTGCAAGGGTAGCTTATAGCTAACAAGAGCTAGCTAGCTATGAGAAACACATGAAGTCTCAGATCTTCACCTGTTCCTGCTGTAGTTTCATTATTAAACCTCTCTGTCTCTTACGAAGGAGCGGCATCTTGTCATCCTCTCCTTTATCTTTGAGACGCCTGCACGAGAAACAGACAGAAGAAGGAAAGATGAAAAAATGGTGTCTGTTTTAACACCAGGAGATCCTGCCAAAAAACCAAACTACAACATGACTGCGTTTACATTGTATTTAACTTCTGTAGTGCAACGTTTCTGAATGAAAGTTTTCTAAGTGGGGAAATGCAGAGAGACTTCATCAGAATTTGATTATATCACTAAACGTTTAAGACATTGTTTTTTTCTTCTCACCTCTTCTGCCTTTAGTACATAAACCCAACAGTCATTTCAGAGGCACTTAGTGTTAATACTTTGATCAAACATCACAAACCTCTTGCATATATAATGAAATGCACTAATGACTCAATTTAAACAGAGACATTAATTAGTCAAAGTGAATAAGTTAAATTTAATGAGTATCATAAATGTTTGTCCTGCCTCTTCTGGTGCTCCAGCCAGGCCAGCTCAGCTTTGGTCTTTTCTCTGAGGGCTTTCTGACGCAGGTGAAGCAGGGAAATCTGGTGCTGGGCACGAACCTCTTCCTCCTTCATGTACTGACTCACCAGGTCCATAGTGAACTTGGAAAAGCTGTCCTGACCGCTGGAGAAAGTCATGCTGCCATCCTGCTGTGTATTGTGTTATAGAAACGCACAAGAGCAGAGCCACTCATTCAGATGAGCAGTCAAAACACACTGCTGCCATGACAACTAAACCGAATTAAACAACAGACTCCGTTTACACTGAAGCTGCACAGAATTCACAACCATTTTAGGAACAAAACCAAATTGGGACACCAGGTTTGCTGGAAGGGCTATGCGTACTGTCTTTTGCTAAGTGAACAAAATACAGACAAGAAGTGGCCATCATACACAGAAACTTATTTAAAATTCATTCTAGTTGAACACTAATAAAGGTGATTTCAAACACTTCAATCTAACAGGAAGAGCGCTGACGGTCCTGACCTTTGACCTCTCTTTGGGGCTGGTCCTCTCATGGCTGTGGTCATCATCAGACTCAGGGCGAGGACTGGGCTTCCTGTCCAAAGATTCGCGACAGTGGGCCTCAGAAGGTACAAGAGAGCGTAACGATTTTTCCTCTATATCATCCTCAGTCATTGAGTCAAACTTTATAGAGTACTCTGTGTCGATTGAGACACTGTCGGCTGATTGGAGAACAAACAAACAGAAAGGCACATGGTCAAAACACAATTATCATTGTGAAGATTCCACTTGCATTTGTGGTGTTTATTTTTTATGTAGTTTAAGTTTTCTATTCTTCTGTTTATTTTACATCATCATGATCTTTAAAACTGTATGGTACTCTTTCACACTGTGGTTTTTAAAGTGCTTTACAAATACTAATATTAATATTTTAATAAAAGAAATTAATATTTTAATTTGAGAGTTTGTGCTCACAAAGGGCTGTTTCTAACCAATATATAGCAGAAATCAAATCACAGAAACTCTGGTACATGTTTCAGGACAGATCTCAGATCTTCAGGACACGTGTCAGAGATTATGAGCGGTACCTTTCTGCTCAAGCAGGCTGTGCTCCTCAGGAACACTGTCTGATCTCAGAGACTCATCCGCTGCTGTATGAGCCAGATCCTCCACTGAGCTGCTGCTCCTGTCTGTCTCTCTCTTCTTCTTCTGATCAGAGTGAGATGGACTCGGCTGAGTAACGCTGCTGCCGCCACCACTGAGAAACAGAGAAGAAGAGTGAGTCAACCGTGTGTCCCATATCTCCATTCTATGACCTGGATGTGTTCTATGTTGATCCAGTTCAGATGATGAGCACATGGTTGGTGGTACCTGATGGTGGGTCTTCTGGAAGGGATGGAGTCTGAGAGGCTGTCTGGTGGTGTCTCACCGTCTGTTTGAGCTCTTTCAGGAGACTGTTCACTCGTCCAGCTACTGGAGGAGATCCAACAGTGTCAGCACAGAAAGTCAGATGGACAGATCACAAGCGCTACGACAGGTTAAGTGTTCCTTTAATGAAGGATAATGCTTACCTGTCCGTGTGGGGGCGTGGCTGGCGCCGTTTGGAGGCGTGGCTGTGATGGTCATACAGAGATTTACTGGAGGGACCAGGAACACTCAGTGCTCCAGCAATCTGTGAACGAGCCAGTTCAGTCATCTACAGAGAAACAAAGACAAAGAAAAACAGAAAGAGACAAAGCAAGAGAGAGAGACAGCAACATACAGACAGAAAAGACAGAGAGAAAGAAAGAGAGAGAGATCAATGTTCAATTTTTAATTTTTTTTAAAATCTTTTCTTTTGACTAAAGAGCTGCTGGTTGTGTTCAGCAGCATGTAAAGAATCACCCCAGCAGTGTGTGTGTGTGTGTATGTTCTGTTCACCTCTTTAATGTGTCGAGCTGTTTCAGCTGTGTGCCGCGCGGCCTCGGCCTGCTGATGGATCATCTTGTTTGTGGACTCGTGCAGATCTCCCAACACCTGCTGCTGAGAGCGAAGCAAACTGTCCTGTAGCTCTGCATGAGCCTGCAGTCAAACACACACAAAACACCGTCTGCATCATACAAGCCACTGGCAGCTGTTGGCTTTTGTATTTCCTGTTTCCTGAAGTGTGGAAATGTGAGGTAAATACCCGTGCAGCTTTCTGCCTGCTCTCCTCCAGCTGCCTCTGAGTTTCCAGGGCTTCTTGCTCGGCCTTTATCTTCAGCAGGTGCAGTTCACGCTCGTGCCTCTGCTGCTGGGACTGCAGGAGTCAAAGGTTAAAGGTCACCCTCACACACAAGGATGTGTGTAACCAGGGCAGATAATTGTGAACTGATGCGAGAGGCCTGTCTCACCTTCAGAATCTGAGCCAGTGAGACAGTTTCCTGCTGAGCGAGCGAGACGCCTCTTACTCTCTCGACATCCCCGAGCTGTCTCACTGACTCTTCCATCGCATCCAGGTAACTGAGCTCGGCAGACAATCTCTGCTGCAGGACGGCAGGAGCAAACTGTAGCTCTGCAGGAACTGGAAACACACAGGAGGAGACAAACACTGAACCACAGTTCTCAGATGAACCAATCTCCAGAACCGTCAGCTGGAATCAAACCCATGATGAAGGCCCGTGTTACCTGCAGTCGTGTGCTCTGCTCTGGGGCTCTGAGTCCGGGGTGAGGGCTTGGATTTAACTCTGCCAACTGAAGAGGAGGATGAGAAGGAACCAGGCAGAACATTGTGAGGGGGGCTTGACCTCTGATCAGACCCTCTGGCGGGGATACCGTTACCTGCAGACAGCCGAGAAGAACCAGAGCAGGCCGGAGAACCAGCAGCAGAAGTCGTACAGAGACTTCTGGGAGAATTCTTTCCCTCAGAGCCAGAACTAGGGAAACAAGACAACATATTTCAAAACTATTATTATTCATGTTTAAGAAATGATATTCAAAAACAAAAAGATT
>JAZGTK010013636.1:0-14203 GCA_036877625.1 Ambastaia sidthimunki | reverse complement strand
CACTAAAAATGGAGACTGTACATTTTGATTTACTTGTTATTGTTTCCCAGGTCGTCCCAGGGGAAACTGCACTGGCATTTTACAGGGCACGGAATCCCACAGACAAACCTGTGATAGGAATTTCTACCTACAATGTTGTGCCCTTTGAAGCTGGACAATATTTTAATAAGATACAGGTAAAGAGGGTGCACGGCAAACTCAAACATTTTAATAAATGTCATCCTAATATCACAATTGTAATTTAATAGAACTGTATGTTTATCTCCTCTTTTCTGTTACCCTTTAAGCTCACTGGACTAAATACTAATACAATGCTTGTCTTTTCAATCTCAGTGTTTCTGTTTTGAGGAACAGAGGTTAAACCCGCATGAGGAGGTAGACATGCCTGTTTTCTTTTATATCGATCCAGAGTTTGATGAGGACCCCAGGATGGCACGAGTTGACAATATAATACTTTCATACACATTTTTTGAAGCCAAGGAGGGACAAAGGTTACCCATCCCTGGTTACAATTAAACATACAGGACATGCTGTGTTATTCAGAGACTTTAAATCAGATGTGTCTTTATAAAAGAACATACCAAAAGAACGATGTTCCATTATCTAAAAATGACATTTTGGTTATCTGCATATCCTGTATATGTGATGTTGCATTTAACTTGACTCACTGTAGAGCCTAAATTGATTATTCAAGGCTAAGACTCACAGAAGGTCGGTGCTAATGTTAAACATTGATGAAGACATTTTCTATCTGCTGTTCTTCTGTCTGTGACTTTTATGGTCATGATAAATGTAATAATAAAATGCAAGCTCCTATTTTTATACAAATGAGGGACAGTTATTGCCAGTTCTAATATCAAACATTCTGTGCTTTATTTAAAATCACTATTTAAAATAAATTGTGGATTTGTGTGTTTTTGTGGATAAATGTGTAGGGATGTTTATAGTCACATCACTATCATTTATTTATTACTTTACAGTTTTTATTAATATTGAATGTTTTTATTATTGGGTGTAGAAATCTACACTTAAGCACAGATTTTAGATCTGTTTTAATATAAGCGTGTTTCTTTTGAGGTATTTAACCATACTAACCACCAATTTAACAATATATGCTGTAAACACACAATACAACAATGGTGAATCTAGCATTTTGCTGTCTGCGGTTAGCTGCAGTGTTAAGTTTACAGTGTTTAGTTTAACGTACAACACTAGAGGGCAGCGTTGATACAGTTATGATCCTTGGGGGATAATACACAAAAACTTGCCTTCCAAAATCATATATGTCTGCAGCCATATATTTCATTAAAATAAGAACATTATCAGAGTTACAAACATACCGGAAAAGCTGTTAATGTTACTGCTAAGACCCAGTTTCGTTTTCCACTTTGTCTATTGCACATGCGAAGTATACTTCGAGCTTTATGAAAAACAATGTTGCGCAATGACCTTATATTCACCATGTTTCATCAGTTTTGATTAATCTAAATCAAGCATACAAGTCACAAAATAAAATTATTGGCCGGTAATGACAAATAAAGCATCAACAAAGACCTTAATTCGGTGTTTTACTTTAGTTTTTGCATTGCTGTGGAATGTGAGCCTCACATCAAACATTTTAATGGACAAATTGTCACTGACATCGTGTTCATATGAAAATAATAAACTTGAAACTTGAAGATCATGTATCGGGAATGTTTAATATAAATTATTATATAATTTTACAGTATTATTGAAACAATATGATACAGTTTCATAACTGTGATATAATTGTGTGGCTGCAACCTGGATTTGAATAAAATGAACTAATTGATGGTTTTAAAAAGCCTATTGTACTGTCTCAACTTGATACTGTAATTGAAAAAGAAATGATCAAATTTGTTAGAGATTAGAAACTACAACTATCGCTATTACGTCATTTTAACACTACGTCATTTATCGTGCCTAGGCGAACAACAAACCCGAGCACGCGCTTCAAGAGCGCGTGAACGCTGACGCGGAATCAGCTGAGCCACCATCCGCGCCACAAAATCTAAATGGGTGAGTTTGCGGTCGCTGATCTGGCATCAGCTCTTACGGTATCAAAACATGGGATTGGCCACACCCTCCCCAACGCCAAATGGGTTGGCACAGGATTTGATGGATATGCCTGACGACCAATAAAATCGCAGAACTGCCCTAGCAACTCCATCCAGTAACCAATGGCAGAAAATCTAAGGACGAACACTCATTTTTCTGTTAAGGGAGACTTGATAGAACAGAGTGGCCGTGGCTGAATATCTCAATGGATCAGGTTTGCTCGAAAGAGAAGATTTAAATAACCTAGATAGTGCATGTAGTGACAGGAGTTTTTTGAGGATTTATATTGCCGTTGTTATATAAATAGTCGATTTTAAGAAGTTATGTGGCTTTTGTTGCTGTACTGTAAACATGTCTTTATTTATTTCCTAATGTGACGCAACAGCATCAGTGGATACACAAGCAGAGTCTTTGAACAAAAGGACAGCTTTAGTGATGTAATGGACATGAGATTATAAAGGCAGGAAATCTTAGTGAAAAACAGATAGATTTGCTTTTAAATCAGATGTGTTGTTGAGTGGCACTGGTGGTCTGAGATTTTTAACACAAGCCCATCGAGAAAACATTTACATGATGTACCAGAATGGGTCATCGGGCTGAAATGAAAATGAACCACAGGAGCAGTCCAGCAAAAGCTTATGATTTCCTTCTGAAATTCCTGCTGGTTGGAGACAGTGATGTGGGGAAAGGGGAAATACTGGCCAGTCTACAGGATGGGTCCAGTGAATCACCTTATGGATACAATATGGGTAAGTTATCATCACTGTACAAATGACAAAGTTAGTTGGTCTGTGTCTTTAGGAATGTTTGATTTAAATTGATCTATAGATTATTTGACATTTGTACTGTGTTTGCCTGCAAAATTGTTTGAAAATGTTTAAAATATCATGATTAAACTGAAAAGCATTGTGTATGTGTACATATTTTTTACACTGTTTTCCAGTTGCTGTGTTATTAAATGTGTTAGCTTAGATAAAAATGAATCTTATTTTGAGTGTTTCTTTTATGTTGAATATATGTTACAGTTTATTATTTAAAAATTGCATCCACAAATTATACCACAAGAATTAAGCACCAAGTTCTATTCCCCATTAATAGCTTTGTTTACTGCTTGGTAGTATTAGCTATAGCAAGAGGCTGTAACCTAGTCCCTATTTTGGAAACAGTAATTCTGCCCAAGAGACTGAACCAAGTGCAGTTAAACCCCTTTGAGATTTCACAGTTAAACTCAACATATTTTTCATGTGTCTAAAACAGCAACAACATTCTTTGTGTGACACATGCAAGCAGCTGGTATAACTAACAAATCACAACATCTGTAACAATTTGTGTCAATATCTCTGTAGCAATCGGCTCATTGTGAGAGTTGCTAATTTTTTCTGATTAATTCCATGTCTAGTCCAACATGCTATCACAGGTCCACCCAAATCTAAATTGTTTTATTGTTTACCTTTTGTAATCATGCTGTAACAGCATGAACTATCTGCTACACATGTGGTGTTTTTATTGTCAAAACGCCAAAGTCCAAGGTCTAATAAAATATTTTTAAGTTTGCACTGCGAAAATATGGTCAAGACTGATTGAGAACTGGGTGGCTTGTACACATGCGTACTCATTTATCCAAGCAGCTGAGGAAGAAATGCCATCTACTTTTAGAAAAGGGGCAACAGGTTACAGGCAGACAAAAACCATCCTCAGGCCAAGAGCCTTCTTCAAATTGCTTAGATATGGTCTTCATTTGTTTAATTCACAACAAATTCATAATGATTGACACAGTACATATGAACTCTTAGTTGCCAGCTTTTTGTAGCAGTACGTACTGTGTTTGTGTACGAAAGCTGTCAGCCAATCAGGATCGAAACAACAGCGATAAAGAGTTAATTCCCCACTGCTGGCCTGTAAAAATGATCTCATACTACATTAATTTACATAGTCTCTAGCAAAAATATTGGCCCCGTAGGGCCAGTAAACAGCCCTGCCAGGATGCTAATGCTTAGAACACAGATACTAAGACATTTGGTATGCGGGCAATTAATAGAACGTGGCTAGATTTGTTCTGCTTAGTTTCACGGAGGGACACATTGGGTAGATCACTATTCAGAACATTTTCCACATCTTGTTCCTACAAATGCTTTTATGTTCTATAACATGCACGTGTTTTTGTATCGTAACCTTGGGAGCAACTCACCAAATGAAACTCCTTATAAGTGCAAATGTACATGGTCGATAAACTCTGATTACACGGGGAGATATCTTGCCTAACAACCTTGCCAGCAGAAGACTCTGTTGGAATTTCTGTTCATAGAGATTATTACTACTGGCCAAAGCTCTTACATAACTATGCTCTCTTCGCCTGCTCCCAGGCACTGAATGCTATGCTGCTGAGGGGAAGGAGGATGCAGCCAAGGTTTGCTGGCGATAAACGAATGGAACATTCTGATGTTTATCTAAACACTTGCGTGAACCTCTCAAGCCGCTTGTTTGTTTGAATGGTGAGAGGGGAGCGTTGACTACAATGTTTGTTCTTCAAGGAACCGCGACAACTGAAACCTCGCAGCTGTTCCTCGCTGTGGTCACGCTACGGGGGAAATCAGATGCAGTTCTGTGCCACTGAAACGTTTATTTCACTGTCTTATAAATAACATAAAGGTTGACAGTTTGCTCAATATGTAGGTTATGTAACGCCTCTGGACCTTAATCAGGGTAGACGCCGTACTTAATTTTGCATGAATGTACGCAGGTTGCGAGGGACCGCAGTGTGTTTAATGGGTTGGACTGTCTTAAGGTCTTAAATCACATCAAATTCTCAACCCGTTTTCGCCAACCGAACGATCAGCACCAAGATCTGATTAGTTGAGACTGTAGTGCTATTCTTCACAGCCTGGATTTCATTTACACCAAATTACATATGGCGTCTACCCTGAAGAAAGGTTAATGGCAGTATAGACTGGTTTAAGTTCTATATGAGTGTGACTGTTTGACACTTAGTTCAGATACAGACAATGTATCTCCTGGTAAACAAGGCATAATCTGCTGGTAAACAAAGACTTGGCGGACAATGGCTGTATAACTAAACTGGTTTAAATTATGCGTGTTTGAGTTTGTACAAGACAAACTTCATAAGGACTTGGTATTT
Source organism: Ambastaia sidthimunki (assembly GCA_036877625.1). Classification (NCBI taxonomy): domain Eukaryota; kingdom Metazoa; phylum Chordata; class Actinopteri; order Cypriniformes; family Botiidae; genus Ambastaia; species Ambastaia sidthimunki. The sequence goes on along the minus strand of JAZGTK010013636.1, from coordinate 8,988 downwards.
TGGATTTGGGTGTCATTTCGTGACTTCAGGTTGCATGTGGAGTGTTAGCTTAACTGTTTCTCCTGAGCTCCTTGAGAGTTTGAACATCATTATCCACCGAAGCTTCTTCTTCATCCTCTTACTCCTGATGCGATGCATGTGTCATCCCGTCAGAGAAGGTCTGTGGCTCTCTGCTGGTTGCTGTGAGGGAGGCGAGGAGAGGTGCAGGGCAGGGTAATTGTGCGGTGAGACAGAAAGAGAGAGTGTGAAAAAATCTGTCAGGATGAATCAGAGCTTGCCCACACAAACAGGAAGACTGCATCCTACAGACAGACATTTTTATAAAGATATTAGACAATATTTGGCTAAATGTAATGTACATTGCATTACATAATAAACAACAATCAAAGCATTGATAAAATACTATATACTACTGTAAACACAATGGCATGTTGGTTCATGTTTATTGATAAGAAAATAGATGTTTTGGACTAGAGTTAGGATATGTCAAAATAACTTGTTATGTTGAGATTGCCTTCTGTGTCTATGTTTGGAGTCACGGAAACCACAATGATTTATGTGTTAAAATAATAATGGTTTGTTGAGTTCTCCTGCCTGCCCCAGTATAAATGCATGAAGTATAGATAATTCAATGTTAAGTATGTTCTATAGATATTATAAGAGCGTTAGACCTTCCAAACTCCAGTCATGAAGGTTAAACCTTTGGTGCATAGTAAGTCACCTCACGGTTTACCTCAAAAGTTGAGGTGGGATTGTGGTTGGTTAATTTGGTTTCATTCTTTTGTGACAGCAATGGTGTTTTTAAATCCATTTTTGGTCACCTAAATGGAATCTCCCAGTTGTTCCATGTATATTTTCCCAGTGTTGGATTTCAGTCTCATCACAGTGGAATGTGTGATGAGTTCTGAAATTCCCTAGAAGAAAGAGTGATCAGAATGCCAGTGTGTATGTATGTTTGGAATCCAGAACCCCCACAGAGGTGACACTAAAGCTTTCCAATCTCAGCTCAGGAATCCTACTCAAGTGTCAAGATCATTCCAACTGACTTTACCTACATATAGTTGCTATCACCCAAATATGTGACCAAAAGGGGACATTTGAAACATCTAGGAACCATAACATCACACTTGGAATGGTGGTTTTGACTTGAGTCTCTAAACACAAGGAGTAAGGAGTGATAACCAGTTAACATATGTTTTCCTGTGCCTTTCCTCCACTGTTGGGTCTTGCAATTCAGTTCAACTGATGCTTGAAGAAGCATTAAATAATATAATTTTTTTTGTTTTTTACTTGTAGGAATTGACTACAAGACAACTACAATACTGCTTGATGGACGCAGGGTCAAGCTCCAGCTTTGGTAAGTAGCATTACATCAGAGTACATTTACAATTACAGTACCTGTATTGATTGGCTTTTACTTGTTGTCTAAATATCATTAAAACAAGCGAGAGGAGAGACTACACATCAGCCTTTCCATTCCATCATGCTCGTGTATGCAGGGTTCTTAATAAACCTCCGTTGGTTTGCAAAATATGAAGCTAACATGCCAAACGTCTGGGTATGTTAATTATAACGGTCCACAACAAACCCCAATGAAATACTCAGCCAAGTTAACTTATTCAGCTGTGCCTAGAAGTTGTTTACAAGTTGTGCCGTATTTTAAGAGAACTAAGTGTTTGGAGGAGCCAGGATTCACTTATTTATTGAGTTTGGTATTGACAGGCAAAACGTTTTAGAGTGTGTACGTGATACTCCGGTACTATTGAAACATGGCTGGCACATGGTGGTGCTGCGCTCAGCCTGGATTTTGAATGATTCATTTCAATGCTCCTACTCAAAGTCTGGTGCCCTGGCACCGACCACAGAGCTCCTCATGTCACCAGGCACAGGGATGGACAATAGCTACAGACGGTTTGAGGAGCAGAAGTAAGCTGAATGTGTTCTTTGTGATGAACACTGTGTGTTGTTTTTTGTTTTTGCAGGGACACCTCAGGACAAGGCAGATTCTGCACGATATTCCGATCGTATTCCAGAGGGGCGCAGGTACAACAACACATTTTAAAACATTATGGAACTATTTTTTGGGAATTATTTGAATCAGATTCCAATTAAATTTATATTTAAGTCCACTGTACAAGGGCAAAGGGACTTTAGGAAATGGGCTTTTGGATATCTCTGAAATCCCAGACAGTGTTTTGAACACTCCACCCAGAGATCAGCAGTTCCTGTTGAAAGGGTGGAATGCTATAAATCGGAGTGGGCTGGTATTGTTGATATGATGTTTCCTTGTTCTGGCAAACAGAGATAACCTAACAACCTCCACAGTCAGATGAAAATAAACCTCACTGACTATAGTTTAATTGGCAGACAATTTTAAAATGACCGTTTAATAATTTGAGAATAAAATCACAGGTCCGTCTCAGAAGTCCATTGTTTCTTTTCATCTACAGTCAACAGGGAACATCCTCAGAGCTTTGGTTAATGTTTTCTAAAGTTCCTTTAAAAGTTAAAAACTAAAAAACTAATTGCATTAACGTTAGTAGAACTTTTGATTCTTAAGTTGTTAGTGAAACGTTTTTAACATTTTTGTTCTTTTTATGGAAGGAAAACATTCTTACAACCTAAAATTGTTAGCTGGGTATGCATTTGCCACATATGTCAGTTTATCAATTTATGTGTTCTCTGAGAATTGAACCTGTGACTCATTGGTAGCATCATGCTTTACCAGTTTAGCTACAAAAACACTTCTTGAGATCAGCAAGACTAACTTGTGTTTCTCACAGGGTGTTATCCTTGTATATGACATCACAAACCGGTGGTCTTTTGATGGCATCGACAGATGGATTAAAGAGATTGATGAGGTACAATTAGATTCAAAAGTACACACTAAATAAAGTGTAAACTGTGCAGTCTTAAAAACCTGATCTGAAAACTAATTTAGTTGTTATAGTTTAGTCTGGCAAATTCAGTCATATTAAATTAAATTCTTTGGTAAAACAGGTGTATTACCCATTACCTGTAGACTGATAACAGTGTTGTTTAATTCAGCTTTTCTACTCGACAATAACAACAGTGATGCAATGATTATAATGATAACAGAGGTTTTGTAACTGATCGGTGTGGATAGCAGGGGGCTGATGATCTGCACAGCATCACTGACAGAACGAGTTGTTTTCCAAAAAGTAATTTTCTTCAAAGAAATATAAAACAAATCATGAAATCAGTCATGCTTAATTATGAGCTTAACTACTGACATACCGCTCTGTTCCCAGCATGCACCAGGTGTTCCCAAAATCCTGGTGGGGAACAGGCTTCACCTGGCCTACAAGCGCCAGGTGACCACCGAACACGCCCAAGCTTTTGCAGAGCGACTGGGCGTCACATTCTTTGAAGTCAGCCCTCTCTGCAACTTCAACATCACTGAGTCCTTCACCGAATTGGCTCGAATTGTGCTGATGAGGCATGGCATGGAGCGACTTTGGAGACCCAATAAAGGTACAAAATGCAGACGTTTGGCCTAATACAGACATAATACATACTTTGTTTATACAGGGTTCAGATAGTAAATGGAAAACATGTAAAAATATTAGTGAATTTTAAAATGGTTATTTTTAGGCCTGGAGAATTCTGTGATATATGTGGTATATACAACAGTGAATATGAATATAAGAAGTATACAATGAAATGGCTCAACATATTTTAACAGTACTATTGTACCTACCAACAACATCTCCTCATGACTCATTATGGTGCTGAGGTTGGAAATGTACTCACAGAGAATTAAACATGCTTCACCATAAATGCCTCTTGACATTAGATGATGCATCAGAGAACGCTGTCATAGATTAAACTACGGTAGACCTTTAGCGGAGCCATTTCTGGGAATGACCGCACATGGAACAGCAACTAGAAGTTTTTCTTTCCTCAGACCAATGCTACAATTATGTGTAGACTCAAGGAATGTTAGAAGACCTGAAGTATGCAAAGCCTTATACTGTTAAAAGCCAGTGTTCAAATATCAATGTAAAGGCTGCCGCCCACAGCTTATTTCAGCTTTCAATAATCATAGCTTTGCTTTATGTTAGAAAAGTGCTTGTAGGAAGAAGGTTAAGCGAGAGGAAAACATCCACTTACGTTACATTATGGCTTTTGAACAGAAGCAGTTTGTGTTTGTTTTGACTGGAGATATATAAAGGACAAGCATTATGTTAAAAACAAGTTCTTGTTTGCATTGAATGACTGTGTCCTTGAAAAACAAATATTGCTCATTGACCCTCATGCTATAACTGTTCCCAGGGTTGCCGCTAGAATTAATAAAGTCCAGAAGAAAATTGTAAGGCAGAGACACATTTAGTAGGCCCCATTTGTGACAGGACAATATTCCCAGTTCACTGTTCGCTAAACAATGGCCCTAACCATATACTGACAGATAACCTACTAATGTACATATCAAATTTAAATTTTGGCAGTATTTTATACGATCAAAAAACTTGTTCTTTAGCCTTGAATATTTTCTAATGTCTCCCAGCTGGTGATACTTACATGGTCCCTAATATAAGTATTTTGTTGCTATTAACCTTAAATATTGAATAACTTTAAAACGACTTCAGGATTTCATATTTTACAGTGTTACACGTGTTATTTTATTTTGTGCAGTGTTAAGTCTGCAGGACCTGTGTTGTCGTTCTATTGTGTCCTGCACTCCAGTGCACCTCGTGGACAAACTTCCCCTTCCTGTTGCCTTAAAAAGCCATCTGAAGTCCTTCTCCATGGCTAACGGTCTCAACGCCAGGATGATGCACGGCCGGTCCTACTCAGTCATAGCCAGCAGTGCTAAAAAGAGGAACGGAACCAAAAAATCCAAAATCATCTATCCACCTCTGAGCCCATCCCAGAACTGTGCACAAACAAGCTGTAAGATTTCATAGTTCAATGCAGATTTAAATGCAGTTTCTGTACTCACACACTTAAACTGGTGCACACTTCCCAATACACACCCAAAATGCAATTTAAACAAGGAGCTACAGTTCAAGACCACCACAGTCTTACAATAAATAAGAACAATGTAGAGAGTTGTGGTTTATGATGTCTTTTGATCTATCAAGTGATGGATCAATCTTGTTCATGTCGGTTTGTTTAAAACACATTGTCCTGGACATATAATCCAGTGATTGCTGAAAACAGATGTAAAAGTGATCTGTTTAGTGTTGCCAAGCCTTTATAATGCTCTGCATTGTTTAAATATATGTACAAGTTCTTTTGTCTTGTAAATGTATTGAAATTTGATGGTACTGCATTTTCTTGTGAAGAACTCTTTTGCTACTGAACTTGGACCAAGCCAACTGCAGAAACAGAGAGGGGCTGTTCTGTTTCCTGTTTCACTTTGTTCTCAAAATGGACATTACTGATAATAATACCAGCTTCATTTCCTTTAATACTTTTCTTCAGACACTTTTCAGGGGCTTTGAGGAAAACGTCAAGATTGACACACACTGCTCTTTGTATTGTGTATATAATCTGTTTTGTTTGATACTACATTGTTACGCTTCCTAATTATCGTGATACACTTGATATGTGACCAATATTGTACGTTTATGGTAAACACACCAAAGACATGGAAAATTAAAATGTGGCTTCGTTTGTCACATTGAAAACACTAATATTTCAGATTTACACTGCAAGCAAACACAGGTTTTTAACATGCTGTCATATCAGGTTTTAATAAAGATGAGTGACAAAAATGTGGTCATGTTGTCTTATATAAACTAGTGTGTCCTCTTGAGGGCAGTGTTTGTCTTGTTTTAGGTCAGTGGATTTATACCCAGTCTTGGAGCGCCCCCACCGCTCCATATACCGTCTCCCTCATCTAACCAAAATTTATAAGACTTTGTATGCTTCACATTTGTAATATAATTAGTAATAATAAGTAGCTGTGCAAACAATTATTGCTGATAATTACATTTGGTCTCTAATGTACTAATGGTACTGATCTTCTAGGTGAATGAATTGAAGCACTCTCACTTTCTGATATTTCTGCGGGTGTTCTGGGCGATTTTGTAGCCAAATTTAGCGACTTTTTCCTGTAATGATGATTTTACATGTTTATGGTGTTTAAATCAAGATTTTAGCATAACAGCAGCTACGTGATTGCTAACTGACTACTGATAACTTTTAAAGGTCACTATATTTCATACTTATTCCAAAAAAACAGAAAATATGTAAACGAGAACAGCTTTATTGAGAATTAAGCAATATTTTGCTCACTTTATAGGTCGCTTTGGATAAAAGCGTCTACTAAACATAAGCGTAAATAAAACAGCGACTCTAGACAAAATACAACGGCGACGCGGTTACGTCACGGATATGCAAATTACGACATGACGCCACCTTGCGCCATTTAGCGACGCTTTAAACGAGCTTTTGCTACTTTTCGTTTGAAGTCGTTGGCAACACTGGACTGACAGGAGACGTAAAATGGATAACTTTGCACATACAAGGTTGGAAAGAGACTGTTACCCCTACTTTGGCTAAACGTATAATGTTTAAGTCTTTTAGCTATATTTTATAGTGTGTATATGTATACCGTTTATCTCAGTGCAACATAAACTTTTGTCCCATAAACTTTCTTTGTAAGTGCATTACTGTTTAACTGCACAAATCCCACAGTATTACTTAAAATGTTTGTACAATACAATACCATTTTACAATAAACGTAATGCTATGGAAGCATATTTACAGATTTATCAGTTTAAAAACTATTCAAACAATCCAAGTTTTCAAAGATAGAAAATATTTACTATATGGTAAAATGGATATTAAACAACCTGCAGAGGGCATACTACTCAACTCAATGAGAATACAGCAACATCACAAGCAGATATTTTTCAACCTTTCATGCAACTTGCAATAGTTATTTTTGTATTATTCAGCAATTCTGAGATGTCAGTTGGTTTGCAAAAAGTATGTCCATTTCCAGTTTCCCTGTAACCCTTTCTTTTGCTGTTATCTACATTCACTGTCACCTATTTGAGGTGAATTATTATCTTAATATACCTGTTGGCATCCTCACACAGGTGCCATGTATTATTCTTGCATTTGACATTAATTTGTCAAAATGTCATGCGATGTGACATAGAGTCTTCTGAGGGATGGACACTGTTACCCTGTGACACTGTGAGGCGTGCCCAGGTTTCGGACATATAACATCATACTCAGTCAGAATGATAAGGACATGCCTCTTTTCAAGGCACCGGGTGAATAACCCTGCCACGTAAAGACAAATGGCCAAGCCATGACACTAACAGAAGGTCGAGAGCAGGCATGTACACATGCATATGCACGTATATAGTGAAGCATTGGATTAGTGGACCTGTCAAATGGTTATGAGGGTTTTTTGATGCATGAACAACAGGAAGTTCCCCGTGGACCGGTCATTTGGCCTTCACTTTTGTCCTGCCTCATAGTAATAAGCTTATACAGGGTCAGCTGTCAAAAATGATGGAAAAGGCATTATTTATGCTGAGATGTATGTTGCATTATGGCATAACAAGGAGAAAGGGCAGTATACAGTGACTGCTCTCAAAGCGTATACAATTACACGTATACAATTACTCCATAGGGTAATAGGTTTTCCAATTGGTTTTGTGTGAGGACCCAGATTTGCTTCAAGATATCAAGTATGTAGAATTTTAAGTAATGTAGTGTTTTCCTTTACCTTGCAAAGTTTTGTTCATTGTTGTCGAGGATGATGGCATGTGCCTCATTTGGCTATCTTCACAGATATCACAGATACATTATTTGCGCTAAAATATGTTTGGATGTTTAATGTCAACTACTAAAGATAAGGAGAGCATTATACATATTATTTGCATTTAGCATGTCACTGTCTGTGACCCTGTTGGAACAAACCTGTGACACGTCTTTGGTTTCAGCCCACTACTGCCATATGATAAATGTATTTGTATATGCAAACTACAGTACACTGTTGCATGTTTTTCAGCTTATCTTAACTGTCACGAAGGCTTGAACAGACTGTTATTTTATTAGCTATGTTCTGATTTTTTAATAGATAATATTTGCACCCTATGAAATATTCATGGTGTGTCTCTTGAGTTACAATAAATGGTGCCTCAACATGGTTCATGTCAAAAACATAAATTGCTCCCTTTGATAAATACTTGTGTCTTGTGGTGATTATATCAGACACATTTGCATAGCTAGCCCTTCACCCCAGGCTGTGTTGTCCTAATGGTCAGATAAGATGTGCCGCACTGAGGCACAGTGTTTGGATACTCTGTCTTGCACCACTCTCTGGCTAAAGCATGGCCAGCAAAACAGACAGATAGTCCACAGGTGTGGCTGCGCATATGGAGTCAAACCTCATTCCACCTCGCAGACAGCCATCTGGCCGGCACAAAGAGCTACTTCAAAGTTTATGATCATTAAGCTTGTCTAGTTGTCTGTCCCTGTGTCGTTCCAATCCTTGTGAAAATCTCTGTCCTTATTAAAGTGAGAATATCAACTATGTTACAGTTGGGTTTTAATAATTAATTTGCAATTAATTCACCTGCGGTTTAATGGAGTTGTCAAACCATGTTAAGGTTCTATTTTTGGAAACTAGATCACCAGGTAGTGCGTGTGTATTCAAAGAGTACGCAGCGCTCGTGACTGTGAAATATTTAAAAGGACAAAAGATACATTCATTCTTCTTTTTGCCTAGGATAGTGTGTTTCATACAATGGCCTGTATGTTTCTTTATTACATTAGGGTTGCGTTTGATTTGTTACCTTATCTGTAATGTATGGTCTGAGTATTTGTATTCCCTCTTTTGTACAACGTGATCTGAGAACAGCATTAAAATGTGTGCAAACGCTCATGTTCATGAAATGTGGTCTCCAGAGTAACTGATATAGTTTGACCTGAATTGAAATCATGTTTTAATGAGCTAGCTTTCTTTCAGACAGTGATACTTTCATGTGTAAAACCTTT
>JAZGTK010013635.1:1504-14204 GCA_036877625.1 Ambastaia sidthimunki | reverse complement strand
TATATATATATATATGTAGATGCATACTGCTGCTATTGTGCTTTTTAGACACCATTCACTTTCAGTATATGGGAATGAGCAATGAGAACATTCTGCCCAACATCTCATTTTGTGATCTACAGAGGAAAACCATAAAGGTCTGGAACAACATAACGGTTAGTAAATGAAAACAGAATTTAAATTTATGTGTGTGTTTAAAACCGTTCACCTGCCTGATCTAGAGAATTTTGGGGCATCCTTTGAGCATTCTTTATTTTGAATGTGCTAATGGTGTCCTAAAATGTGGTACAGTAGACAGCTCAGTAAATTTTGTGACACAGCCAGTGAAGATCAAAAACGCTGTCAGTGAGGTCAACAGACTGCGTGGTATCTAAAAAATAATGTGCACTGGGAAAGATGAGTAAGAAAAAAGACAAAAGTGTAGAAACAAAAACAGTGGCTAAGTAATCGAAAGAAAGATTAAAATCTAGTGTAGATGCATGTGAATATCCTCAGGACAGCTTTGGGCAACAGGACAACAAAAGTGCACATGAAAAATGCCACAAGTTTTCACCCTTTAAGTTAGAATTAAAAAACTCAATAGAATTGAGTATAAAAATGAAAAAAGAATTGAGAGATATAGAGAAAGCCCACATGTGGAAGTCATTATTGGGACTAAGGCTCTAAAACACAACATTTCTTTTGAAAAAAGAAAAAAAACTGCCCTCTCTCCTCCTCTCTGTCTGTATAGGAGGGGCCGGGATCTCAGGAAACGGTTTGGATTACATTGCAAATAACAGAAAGGAGATGCAGGAGAGAAAGAGAGGAACAAGGGATGAACGTGTGAAGGAAAGCCTCTAGTATTGAAAGAATAAAATGAAAAACAGAGTCGTCTGTCTGTGCTATCTGTGATTAAGTCTGACTGTGTGACTGTGGTGTGCAGCATTTCTTGGAAAGTCCGTGCAGGGATTTTCTGAAATCGGCTAGGCCATCTTACAACAATTTAAAACCAAAGTACTTTCTGACTAAAAAAAACAGTTCACCCCCAAAATAAAATTTCTATGATTATTTAATCATCCTTCCAAACCCATCTGGTGTTACTTTTTCCTCTGAAACATGAAATAGAATTTTTCTGAAAAACTGTTACCTAGTTCTTTCCATACGATAACAGTTCGTAGTGAACTGGGGCTGTCAAACTCTAAAAAGAACAACAAAGAAATAACATAAAAGTCTTGCTAAGTAGTCCACAAAAAAACTGTTTTTAACCATACCAATGTGGCGAGACCAGAATTTAAGTCATTCTTCACAAAAAACCTAAAAACCACTGAACCAATCAATTAAGTGTCAATTACGTTAATGTGTCATTTTTTAATTCTGGACGCATAAGTGTGCTAGAGGTGAGTTTTGGAGGGAAAATTATTAGAGAATATGGACGTTCTGTTCCTCACACAAAAGCTATCAAATGACTTAAGAGGACTTCTTCAGAAGAATGTAACACAATGCATGCAGAATACAGTCATTTGCTTAATGATGCTTTTCATTTTCTTTATATTATTTTATTATTTCATTCTTCGAAAATGTCTACTTTTGTGTTCCACAGAAAAAACAGTAGCATTCAGGTTTGGAATGACATAAGTCTGAGTAAATAATGACAGAATTTCATTTTGGTTAAACTATTCCTTTAAACTACCCCATTATATCTCCTTTCCTCTCTTGTCCTCCCTGACTTTCTGTACCCCTCCTTTTTTGCTCCCCTCGAAAATGTTCTCTCTTTTTTCATTCCAGAGGGGCCCACTTCCTGCCTGAGTTTTTGGAGGTTGAAAAAAAGTTAGAAATGACAGGCTGGCGTTAAGAATACAACATCTGGTACCGCTTTAGTGAGAAAAGTGAGCGAACGAGAGAGAGAGACAGAGAAAGAGAGTGAGATGGGGCAGGGAAGTCCAGAGGATGTCTGGGAGTACCGAGAGAGTATGCAGAGAGAAAGGACGAATGGATAGAAGAGAGGCGGTCAAAAGATTGAAACAAACAGAGGAATTGAGAAACAACGGACCACTCCAAAGTTTATTCCCCAAGGGTCCCATCAACCCTTTTATGGCCAGTGGGGTCCCTCCCCCTTTCTCCCTCTCTCTTATTCTTTCTCTGACTTTCCCTCATTTTTGCTATGCCTTCCATAAACGTCCTGCCAGATAGCCGGCTGTGGAAGCAAATGCCACGTCAATGCAGGATACTGAACACCGACGCAAGAAAGAAAAACGGAAACAGCTGCACTGGGGCTCTGAGATGGAACTGAGTGAGAAAGTCATGAACGGGTAAACGGACGTCTGGAGTTGGTCTCCCGACCTTTCCTTCATCCTGACTGAGAATGAGACAGAAGCAATGGAGACTATTTCGGTTGTGTTTATTTTGCATCTTCTACCGCCTCCTGTGAAGGTCAGGGCCAGCAGGGTTGAGCAACTGAAGTAGAAAAAGAGAAAGAAAGGAGTGAAAAGAGAGAGAGTGCTAAAAAAAGAGGGCCGGAACTATCTCCTGCTCCGTCGTCCCAGTGTTCAGACTACCTGTTCAGGATATTACTGGTGTACAGTAGTCTGCACATTGGTTAGACTGTGCATGGACTGTGCAACTCTTAAACGCAAGCAATAACACGCATACGCAGGACAACTGCAGGTGAAAAGTCAGGCTTTGCTAATGTTGGTTTATGTAATGTTGGTCTACACAAATCCACTGTAACTTATCTTTCTGTCTCACTTTGTCATTTCTACTGGTGGTGTTGGTGATGTTGCATGTCTCCATGGACTGAGAGGTCAATGCCGTTAGAAGTAATGACAGGAAAGAGGTTTTGAAGCAAAAGGTGGTGTGTATGCCACATCAACTAAACATGTAGCTAACTCTGATTTTAATAGCGTCACAATATGAAGTTTACTCCTGGCATGTTAATCATATACAAGTAGGAGCCACATAAACAGAATGTGTCCTTCGTGAACTGTCCATAAGACTGGTCAAATATTTATTACTGCTGCAGATGTGTACATACTCAGACTGAGGTTTATATAAAAGCTCTCTGTAAATCGCCAGGTGTCAGAGTAGCTTTCCTACGCTGAACTGTTGCTTGTGTTGTAAAGTCTTCAGATGTTTTAGAAGACCCTTGGGAAGGTTTCGACCACTAATTTTTCCAGATCTAGCCAACACGCATATTGCGGCATAATCATATATTCGCATGCATGCATGCATGCTAACTCGTGCATGGCATGGAGGAAATGTAAAGAAAATGATTATGCAGAAAGCAAATAGAAGTGTAAGGGTCACGTAACTCAGCTCAGAAAGACGGGGAAAGACTGCGGAATGGGTGTCTGTTTAGTGTTGGGTGCTAATTAACCCAAACCAGCACTCCCAGCCTGTGATCAGTACTGGGATCGATTTACAAAAAGAAAGAGAACTATAAGAAAATCTGATGCCACTTTGTATTAATGCACACCAAAGGGTAAAGATGTAAATAATGCATAAATGCATATGCTTTTAAATGCGTAATTATTTGTGTGTGTGTGTCTGCATGCAGATTGTGAGAATTGTGATCTGCTGCACTGGGTGCAGGGCTGTATCTCTCTCTCTTCCTCTCTCTCTCTCTCGGCAGGCTCTAGAAGGCTGGATGGTGTTTGGACAAAGTCTTACAATTTTCCACCCAGGAATGTGTTCAGCCCCAGAGAGACTGCCAACCGCAGAGACAAAATAAAATGAAGAGAAAATTATGAAGATTAAAAGTAAAAGAGGAAAAGATGGCAAGATAGTAAAGAAAACAGAGTGCGATATAAAATTAAATATAAAAAAATGATAAATATTGCTGCAGTTGTATGCGTGGAGAATGAGACTAATAATGTGTACATGGTTATGTAGGCATAGCATATATTTTTGTTGTGGTACATTCAACATTAAATATAATCAGTTCAGGCAGAATTTCCAAATAAACATTACAAAAACATCTTCAGTAATGGATTTAGCATAACAGGGATTGTGACGAACATTTCAAACATTTAAAATTCTAATTTAATTTAATCAAATTTAATTCTAAAAGAAGTCAAGCTGAGGCATCCAAGGATGTATTTAATAGTTTTTAAATCTTGTGCTTTTGAACCCATACACAAAAGCGTGTCATTTTCAGGAAAAGTGACTCATTTTTATGTAAATACGACTTCCATTTGAAGTCGTGCAGCCTTTAGATTTCAATATTCATGAGATTGGTGTTTGCTTATACAGTTGCCTGCGTTTGGGCGCTCGACATAAATGTGTGTCTGCGCAAGTGAATGTTTAAGCTTTAAGGTTCTGTGTATATCAATATCCATTTGTGTTTGAGTCTGTGTGTTTGTGTGTTAGTTTGACTTGGGGGGGATCCAGCTATGTCAGGGTGATCCAGTCCAAATGCCTTTATTCCCAAATGACAGTGAAAGAAAGAGAGAGAGAAGTTGAGGGTATAATAGGAACAAGAGGACAATATACAAGCAAAGAAAAGAAGAAATATAGGGAAAGAAGGAACCTACAAAATGAAAGATGAACTATATACAGGGAAAAAAGTTTTAAAAGTTTTTAAACGTTTAGTGGTTGGGGGAAGGTTGAGTCTCAAGCAATACTCAGAAAAACAGAAAATGTTTTATAACCTTTTAAAAGAATTACTGCCTTGTATATGTGAATTCTGCTTTTGTCTTCATTTTTCTTCTTTCAAAGAATAGACACTGACTTACCTGAGCAAAGCAAGAGCATGAAATGTGTGATGTCAATAGAAATATGTCAGAATATTTGTATTGTAGATATACATTATCTGTGTTTGCGGTCCAGAGAAGCAGGCAGTGCTGCCATTGGCTGAGAGCGTTGTCTGTTTGCCTGTCTACACTTGCTGTGCAGAACTTCCTGCACCTGTACAGCAGGCACAGACAGGCAGACAGATGGCAGCCCGCCTGACAGGCCACACAGTGTGACTGACACAGAGAACAACCAATTGGAACTCACGTCTAATGGGTTCCTTAACTTTGAGCTCCGCCCACAACTCTACAAGAAAACTTCTGGAAATGTAACCAGACCACTGAAAACTGAACTGTATTTTGAAAACTCTAAACTGAATCATTATAAAGTGATTAAATGAATGTCAATTTTCAGTTTAAGTCTTCAATCGGTTTATACTTGCCTCATCATCTTTAAACCAGGAAAGGCTTTCAGCTGTGAGCACGAACCAGTATTCTCTTGCTCCTCCTTTAATCAGACTGATGTTGTTAATGGTTAACCAGCCCTTACGGATCACCTGAGGGGCAAAAGAAAAGGGTGAAAAATCTGGATTTAGACTACATTACCAAATAGGCTGAGACTCTCTGGTTCTTAAAGATCAAAAAAGTCAAGGTGAGCTGGTCAAATCTAGATCACGTCAACAAAAAAACACATCAACGAAAATAGCAGGTTTCGCTAATAAAAAACTGGGGTACCAGATGATGCAATACTCAGTAAATTTAACCTATTGTTTCAATCAAAGCATCAAAAATGGTATCATACAAAAATATAACAATACAACAAAAACAGTTTCTTTGATTTGTGACTGTCCCTGCCTTAGGTTTGCATTACAGAGCATTTTCTGTTCATCATTAAAACTCAAAAACACACACCATATGGACTGAGATCAAAGAGGAGTTTCAGATCCCATCCTGTTTTTAACATTAGCACACACACACACATCTGTTTACTCTTGTATTTACATAGCTGCAAACTGAAAGGAGATTCAGCCACAAATAGAAAGAGAATTAAAGGAGATTCAAAGAAATTAAAATGATGAATTACAGCAGAATAAATAAAGCTGGTTATTGCAGTGTACAGAAATAGCTTTCAGAATGTGGTTCAAAATTTCTTAAGACAGACTTAAAAGACACCGCTGGGCAAATCAGGATTCAGAAAATAAGGTCAAAGGTCAAACAAGTCACATTTTAAATTGCATCTAAACCGAATAAGAAGTCTTTAACGATATGTAGTGCATGACATTGCATGAAATACATACCATATAACATACATTTTTCTAAAGTTTATGGCTTGTTAAGTTACCCTTTTTGGGAAATATCTGAATTTCTGAGTCCCTCAATGCCTTGGGTATGTCTTGGATTGACTGTATGTGAACACAACACAGGACAAAGAGTGGAAAAACAAGTGACTCAGAAGAAAAAGTGATTCCGCTGCGATCGAAGGCAAACTGACTTTTGACATAAATACACACAAACACAAAAACAGTGACGCTGGTAGACAGTATGTAAGGCTTACAGACACTGGACTCGTACAATTTGACTGGGTGGTGGAGGGGCGGCACCCTAAAACACCAGCAGAAAGGAGAAAATAAAGCCATTGAGTGAGTTGGGCATCTCCTTTGACACATTCGCACTATATAATCATCAAACATTCTTTAAACCCCAGAAATATGAACATATTACCAACACTTAAAGTACTACCAGACTATGGAAGGTTTGAAAGAGAGAATATCAAACAAGATAAGCAAAAAATGTGTGTGATAATGAATACTGATGTGATTGTGAAGCAGTGATTATAACTGCACACATGCAGCCCAGTGTATGAACATGTTATTTACCATGTAAAAGCAGCACAGCACAGGAAATAATAGTACAAACAAATCATCATACAAGACCCTTGTGAAATGAAAGGAATGTTCCAGTTTCAACACACGCTCAGCTCAGGTTACTTCCTCTTTTCAAGTGTAAATGCTGTTTGTACTAAGAAAGCTTTCCTGTGGATAAACTGTACTTCTACACTGTAGTGTACTTACTGTACATCCAAATAATTAAAATAAATTTTAATGATTGTTGTTTAAACCTCATCGAAACACACAGATCAAAGGAAATCCAATATCTTGTATTTATACAACATATACAGTTCTACATATCTGAAGAACAAACTTTAATATCACAAAATATCGCTTAATTTGTTTATGCCCCACAGTATGTGTGATATGTTCTTTTAATTGTCCAAGAATTGTGTCTGAAATTATATACAGTATATACAGCTAACAAAAATGTTTTCCTAGCATTTCTATTAAATAACCAAAATTGTATTTTTTTTGGTAAAAATGTCATTTTGAAAGTTCTAGGAACTTCCAAACGTCCAGTTCTATTAACATTGTTGTTTATAAGAATGTTATAATTATTTTTTATTGTGTAACGTTTTTAAAATAATTTACTCTCTATACGAGCAGTTTTGAAATATCATATATAACATTAATAAAGTTCTACTAAAATTACTGCAATTATTATAAAATGTTTTTTTTAACTGCACTTATAATTGCAGAATTCCTATAAGTACTACATTAAGTTCTGTATAATCCTGTCACCAAGATGCATTTAAAGATAGTACTGAAGGTTTATACATTAGAAATACAAAAAAAACAAAGACTGACAAAATGACACACTTCATAATAACTGAAAATAGCTCATTAATATAAATTAATTTTGTTTACTGTTTTGTATTTTTGTCTTTTCTTTAGTAATTTTTGCTATAAAGTAATTTTTTGTGATTCATCATTGGTTTGGGTCACAGGTTTGAAGTCTGCAGTAAATTGTTTTATAAAATCCATATTAAGGGATAAGTCAAAGAAAGAGAAAATATAAAGATATTAATTATAATAATACACAGCACACTGTGTACAGCACAATCCCAAACCATCAGCAACAAGAGAACTTGGCGGAAAAGAAACTACATTTCAAGAAAACCTTAACAGGACAGATCTACAGCAGGTTCATATCAGCCCCTCTTACAGCTCATAAAACACACTGACTCACCTGGTTTCCTGCTGAAGCCTTCTTACATGTTGGATTGGTTTTCTGTTGAGCGCTGAAAGGAAATGAGTAAAGGGAGAGAAAGCTCTCATGTCATGGGATGTGTTTCTTCATTATTACTGTGGCCGTGATTGTTGATAAACTTACTTTGCAAATCCAATGAAATCTTCATGATTTGTGTTGATGTAAGAGAGCTGAATCTCTAGAGAGAGTAAAACCTGTAAACAAATTGAAATAAAGCAAGTGTACAGTATAAACAAACCAAAACTACTGATGCTGTTCTATTATTTCTATTGTATGAAATAGACATTCTTTTAACTGATTGTGTGTCAAAGTCATAAATGAACCAGGGTTTGGGAGCAGAGTTCCACTTAAAGTGATACAAATGCTCCAGATATTTGGGGACAAATATGTTTCTGCATTGAATTTCTTTAATTAAAAGGCAAGYYAAAGACTTTTTCAGCTTGTAACTCATTCCCACACTGTTTGTTGTAGCCTCATAAATGTGTCAAACCGTGCAGTTTATTGAGGAAAAGTGTGCTTGGACTTTTATAAGTAATCAGGTGTACAATGTTTATTGGCGTACAAAAAAGCACAATGAACATAGACTTTACGTCATTCCAATACAATGTTGAGACTTGGGGTGGGCTCATATCGCTCAGCTTAGCAAGCAGATCCACTTCACAGCAATGCCCTAGCAACCTGTTACAGTACCCTAGCAACCACCCCATTGACTTCCATTGAAAAAAGTGAGCGGCATCAGAACATTGTAGATACAAGTGGGTCACCTCTTTTAACCTCTTTTAAGTCTTTAAATTATCAACAGGGCCAAACGGAATCAGACTTATTTGGCTACGTCTGCCCTCAATGTTAAAAAAAAAATTGAGCTCTGTATTATTATTATATTTTAATATTATGACGGCAGATTTTATTTAATTCATCTATTAAAAAGGAGTGTTCTAAAGAGAAGCGTTTCTGATTGATTGATGCAGAGTGAGATTTGAACTGTATTGAATATATTGTGTGTAAACTATTTCAATTAACTTATTCAGTTTAGCTGATTGATACAATTGGGCATCAGGCTGTGCGTTATATGTAAAAAATAAAAATGTGTTTCTGACAGTAGTGCAGTGTGTTTTATGTCTGACCTGGTCTTTGGTTTGACTCTCTTGCTCCCGAATGTGTGTGGTCACTATCCTCTCTGTCTCCTCCCGTAGTTTAGGAAAGGTCCCTAACTGAGGACATGCAAATAAAAACAAACTCAAGCTAAAATAATATACACATCCAATCTAAAACAATAGCATGTGGATTGTAGCTTAGTTTGTGTCAGTGGCCCAGGTCGCCCGGGTGCTTCGTATTGCAAATGTTTAAATGTGCCCATATTTTAAATTAAACACTTTATATTTAAAGGACAAAGGAAATCCAGATTTTAATGATATCCCTGTTAAAAAAATGCCAATAGGTGTCATCAGGTTAAAAGATTGTCCTGTTGATGTAACAAGGAATTTATTAGCTTAACCAGGAAGACTATTTTGTTGAACAACTTCATTACTTTTATATTTTTTGCAGGTTCAGCACCAGACCAGTAACACCAAGCATAAAACAATCTGGACCACTAAAACAATTATGTTGATCTAAGCTGGTGGCTTTTGGCAGGGATGACACCATAAGATCTTTCTTGACTTACACGTCTAAATACAATACTTGCATTTAGCCAGTATAATAGGGTGCCGCACCTTATTGGTACACTGTTGTACGGTATTGATGAGCTCCTGTATCACCATGTCTACACACTTGAGACACGGCCCATTCAGTTTCACGATCTGTTTCTTCACAATGGCTTCAAAAGCCATATCAGGTGTGAACAGGCCTGTCCTAGACCACCAAAACATGAGAAAATATTAAATATACAAAATATATATTTATATTCCAGAATAGCAAATAAACTACTGTAAGGTTTCTACTTAATCTAACTGTGTAGCTAATGTATTTAAGTATTTGTATTTATGTTGATTTAATGACATGAAATACTAATTTTTTATAACTGAGCACTTTGTATACACTATACAGAACCTTTATTTATTTTGAGCTAAAGATCGTAAAGTCCATAATTACCTTTTTAAAGACTTTTAAAGAATTTAAATGTCTTTGCAGTGCATAGAAAAATGTAAACATGCATGATGAACAACTGATAAATGTAAATATGTTATAATTTGTATTATTATTAATAATAGTATTAAGAAATATATGTAAAACATTAGTAGTATAAATCTGTCTGTAACACCGGTCCTGATTCATCTTCAGTGTGTTCAGTGTGTTCAGTTTCGGTTGTAGTCAAATTCTGTGCCTCAGTTTTAGCTAACAGCACCGGCTGTTCTAAAGCTCAAATCTAACTGGATTTGGTTTAATCGGTAATTCAGTGTAAAAGGACCTTGAGAGAAAGTAATAAAGCGGGTGACGATTAAAGCAGCTCTATTACTGAAAAGACAAACTGTATATTCTTAAATGGCATAACTAATTCTCTGAGAGAAATAATCTAACCTCATTTAAAGGTCTTACAAAGACTTTATGGATGATCATATAAGATGAGGAACGTAAAACGGTTGTGCGGTGAGCTCTTGATTGAGTTTAATAACAGTTAATGGCACATACCTGATGCCGTGGATGTTTTTAATAGCATAACTGATTTCCCTTCGCAATTGTTTTTCATCAAACTCCATCTGATACAGTACAGGGCAACATAAACAAGAAACATGCATCAGGTTTTAGCTATTAAAGAGATGCAAGTAATTATTAGCGTTGAATCCAGCTTCAGTAACTCACCTTAACCAGTTCAAAAGGAAAACGCTCATGAAAAACACGGTTGATTTTAGCTCCTCCTGAAAGCTCCACTGTGTCCACCTGATCACCAGATCCCTCAATCATCTTCTCGAAGTTCAGCCCAAAGTGTTGTATCAACCTGGACAACAGAGGTACACAATGCATTTGTGTATGTGTGTGTTGCCTTCTCAGTTTTGGTCTTATCTGCAATGTACATCTGTATTTACTTGTATTTACGCAGTAAACAAGTCTTGCTCGTGGCAAACAGGTACACACTATGTGCCCATATTTGTTAGTGTTTGTTGTGCACGTTTAACTGTCTGAATTGTAGTGTGTGTGTAAACCCACTGCATTAAGGCCTTGGTCTTGCGTGAGGGGTCATCTGGGTTCAAATACTTGTACTCTTTGGCCTCTTTATCCAATGAGAGAAGCTGACTCTGTAATCGACTCCTGAACGCTGGTAATGTCTCTCGAATGTGGTTGGTGAGGTGCTGTGGAGATATAAGAGAGGAGAAATAAAATAAAGAGGGAAGTCTCATTAATCTGTGAGCCCATTTCTTTATCAGATGCCGTAGGGGAGAGTGGGGTGAGATGTGTCACATCCTTAATTTAGCAAACTGTCTATATTTGTATGTCTAAGAACATTTTGTATTGGTAGGTACGTCAAACTTAAGTCTAAATATATATATATATATGTGTGTTAATTTACTAAATTCAAATATTCGGAATATTAAAGCTTTACTTGGCTGATAATGGGCAATACAAAGAAAAAGATTTTAGAAAGAAGTTTTAGGAAGAGAAAGCAGTGCATTATTAAATGGTACCTTTTGTTATGTTCATGTTCATATTTTATTTTAAATGTACATCGTTCACATATTCCCCAGTAAAGCAACTTACTCCTGACACTGGTTACCCCTAAAGTGGGGAAAAATGTGGCCCTGAAAAACCTTGAAAAATCATAGTTTCCCCATGTTATTTCACTCTTCTAATGTCAGTAAAGCAGACATCCTGAAATATATAATTAGGAGTATTGACCCTAAAGGACAGCATAAGTAGAATGTGACACAGCCACCCTCCCCTACATCTTATAATATTCAGTGTAGCATCACTGTCACCTGGTTGAGGACCCTCTGTAAGTATGCAGTTCCCATGCGGTCTGCCATGTGTCTGTATGCTGGATGTGATTTAAAGAACCGTCTCTCTGCAGCCAGAGCTGCACTGATGTCCTTTTTTCCATCAATGTCCTTTTGGCTGCGGTTTACCACACCAATATAACCTTCATTCACCACAGAGACAAAAATAAATAGGAATAGAACTAAATTAGTCAATTTCTCAGATCTTAATTCTTTAATGAAGCCTAATTTACTTTTGGACAGAGAGTAAAAGGAGATAAAAATAGGTAAAAATGATGGAAAGTTACAAGCATTATCTTATCTAAAATAATAATAATAATTTGTGTTTCAAGTGTATATTCCTATAGCAAATCTGCATCAATAACAGAATGGTAAGTCCCTTAACTCCTTGGCTGATCTTTTGTGTCTAATGCACTAAAGCAGCAACAGAAGCATTAAGTCTCTGCACCTGGCCCTGTTTTAGCCGCTATAGCCTGCAGCAGCCATTGCTTGGCACTGGCCCAGATCCTACAACAAACTCCATTGGTCTCTACTGACAACATATTTCCACATGCAAGCGGTACCTCTCCGAAGAGGAAGTAACCTGTTCTCCAGCACGTCCCTGACATCCGTGCCCTTGTCCATAATATCCAGCTTGGTGATCACACCAATGGTGCGCTGGCCTGATGGAAAGATCAAGCGAAACAGGAGGAAAAATGATGATTACTGAACGATTACCAAACCAGATTACCACCGGTGGCAGTAAAAAGGCATACATTTGTGGAGTTCTTTCCTGCTCACCTTGTGGATCCACATCTTTGGCCAGTTTAAGGGCATCAGAATTGGCCAGATCCATGTTAGCGGGAGTGACAGCCAGAATGAGACAATTGTCTCTGCAGATAAACTGCATAATCATGTCTCTGATCTGGTATTCAATGTCAGGGGGCTGATCTCCCAATGGGACTTTAGTTATGCCTGGAAGGT
>JAZGTK010013634.1:0-14205 GCA_036877625.1 Ambastaia sidthimunki | reverse complement strand
TTCAAGTTCAAGTTTATTTATAAAGCGCTTTTCACAATGGTGCATTGTTGCAAAGCAGCTGTACAAAAGACAAAAATATCCAATGATATTTACACTAAAACTTTATTATTATTATTTTTTACACTTTTATTTATAAAATAAATCTAGAAAAGCACACACACAAACATAATATATACACAGAACACATATACAAATACATAATTGCAATATTATTTCTAATATTACAGTGTTTCCTGGGTGGGGTGTGTAACCTAGAGTCAGCAGACTCCCTTTAAGCAAGCCAACAGGGCGACAGTGGCAACTGTCGATACAACTGGGAAGAACCCGATACTGGTAAGCTTTGCCCCCGAAAGCAAACCTCAGGAACTTCCTGTGAAAGGGGAGGATGGAGATATGAAAGTATGCATCTTTTAGATCTATTGTGACAAACCAGTCCTCAGACCTGATTTGAGACACAACATATTTGATAGTCACAAGACTGAAGTTCAGGATGCTTACTGAGCGGTTCAGAAGATGCAGATCTAAAATGGGACGCAACCCCCCATCCTTCTTTGAAACCATGAAATACCGGATGTAGAACCCGGACTCCTTGTTTAGAGGAGGGACCACCTCGATAGCCTCCTTCCTTAGGAAAGTATTTACTTCCTGTTTCATAACCAGAGCCTGCTCGGGCCCCACCAGAGTGGGAAGAACCCTGCCGAAAGAAGGCGAAGGAGAACCGAACTGGATTCTGTAGCCTCTTTCTACAGTGTGCAGGACCCACTGAGACACATTCAGCAATAGTTTCCAAGCTGCCAAGTAGTCTATTAGGGAACCAGTCTCTCGACTAGGGTCAACCACAGATGCCTCTCTACCACCACCAAGGCTGCCATAGACCTGCTGATGGCACGGGCGGTCTCCTTGGTGGCACGGAGAAACAAATTAGTGGTCCTCAGACGTTAGTCCCTCGCCCTCGTCCAACTTTAGTAGGTCGGCTTGGTATGTCTGCAACACCGCCATAGTGTGTAGGTAAGCACCAGCCTGACCCTCTGCCATGTACCCTTTGCCCACCAGCGCTGAGGTGGTCCGCAGCGGCTTGAAGAGCAATGCCGGATGCCACATCGTCTGAAAGGGAAATATGTTTTAAGCACAATCTCATTCAGGTTTGAGTTATATTTAAAATAAAAAATATATAAATTTGACAACAGAGTATAAGAAAAATTAACTTAATTCAAAACATATTCTTAAGGTAAATAAAAAAATCTTATTTTATCTTATATATTTTTTTTATATAGAATTTTTTTCTTAGTTCAACTGACCATGTTTTAAGGATTAAAAAGATTATTGGAAAACAAGACAAGAAATTAATTTAAAATAGTATTTTGGGGGGTGGGCACATTTTTACAGTGTGTGATAAAAATACTTTGTCAAACACACAATTGTGATGTTATTAAAAAAGAAAATTTAAAAATTTTAGTTTTTTTTATATATTTTTTTCATTTGCTTTACAGATAGCACACATTATCAAATGTTGGTGTTACATGTCCATAATTAAACCTGTGTGGAGAACATGAGGAGAACTGACTTTATACATCCACTAAAAACCATCTTGACACTTAAAATCATTACAAAATGTACTCAGAAAAGTTAGTCCTGAGGTCATTTGTTTACACTTGTATTGATATTTTGTTATCTAATGGAATGACATTTATACATTTTTGAAATGTATCCAAAATTATCTGACTACTTTATGGGGCTATTGTAAATGACAAATGAGTGATCAGTACACTCATGTCTGTTGTCGTTTTATTTGCAGCAACTACACGGCAACAATATTCATTTCACTGATGGCTACGAGTTAAAGGAGGACATCGGCATAGGAGCGTATTCAGTCTGTAAGCGCTGTGTCCACAGAATCACCAGTGTGGAATATGCTGTTAAAGTAAGTGAAAAAAGCACCGGGGTGCAATAAATGTTGCTCGTCTTATGAAGTGAACAACAGAGGCGGAGATGCATTGCAGTAGATGACGACATCACTCAGTGTCAGTATAAAGCTTTATCAGACATTTCTGTGACTGGCTCACTTCATTTCAGGTTATTGACAGAGGCAAGAAGGATCCGTCTGAAGAGATTGAGATTCTGCTGCGATACGGCCAGCACCCAAACATCATTACTCTGAAAGATGTGAGTCACACCAGAAAAACCAAACAGTTTTCATCCACCTGTGTGGTGTTCTGTGAGCTGACATGAAGGCTGAGAATCTAATCTGTGCTCATCATTTACAATCTGTGTTTAATGTCTACATTTTATTAATAGATTGGTAAACCATGGGCTTTACCAATGGTTTTACCAGTATGTTCTGTGTATTGTTTTGGCATGAAGATGTAAAAATATTTTGGCTATATTACAGTTTTCTGAAAACATGCGGCATGTGAGGGGTGTGCTATTCTATAGCTGTGGCCTAATGGTTAGAGGGTCAGACTTGCAACCCAAAGGTCACAGGTCACACCTCTCCCCCATTTGCTCCCCGGGTGTTGCCCACTGCTCCTGGTGTGTGTGTGTGTGTGTGTGTGTGTGTGTGATGCCTGACAAATTCCTCACTTTCTCATTACATGTAAATATTCAGACTTTTGTTAATAAACCAGTTAAAATTGCTGAGGAATATGCTGTACGTCTGTTTAAAGCCCTTACAAAATATTTATAGTGTTCTGGTACACACTGACAAATATTTAGTGAAATTTAGTGAAGTATATTTTCACATGCAGTTGAGCAAACTGTTTTGTAAGGCAGATAATAATCACAAACTGTCACAAATTCTGCAAGCAGGACGTTCCAGACTGAAGCACATCTAGAGAATATTCTGAGAACACTAAACAAATAGAACAGAATCATCTTTGGAGGTCTTTGTATAATCTCAGCAGTCTCACCATCTTAAGCTGTGTTGTCAGCGAATCAGATTCAGGTGTTCTGCTGATGTGTCATCTGATGTGTGTGAGTGATGGATGCCTCACCGCCGGCTCTGTGCTGCAGGTCTATGATGATGGGAAGTACGTGTATCTGGTGATGGAGCTGATGAGAGGTGGAGAGCTGCTGGACCGAATCTTGAGGCAGAAGTGCTTCTCAGAACGAGAGGCTTCAGCTGTGCTCTGCACCATCACCAAGACTGTGGAGTATCTGCATTCACAGGGGGTCAGTGTAGAAAGCATTACAGTGTGGC
Organism: Ambastaia sidthimunki; assembly: GCA_036877625.1. Classification (NCBI taxonomy): domain Eukaryota; kingdom Metazoa; phylum Chordata; class Actinopteri; order Cypriniformes; family Botiidae; genus Ambastaia; species Ambastaia sidthimunki. The sequence continues at coordinate 11,009 of JAZGTK010013634.1, read as the reverse complement.
TCATCATACACTGATGTCTGCAGCTATGTAAGATAGTGTAGAGGAGTTTGTGTTTTGAGCTGTTCACAATACTTTATAATATCTTCTTTAGGAACATTATTATGTGCCATTGTGAAAAGTGCTTTATAAATAAAGTTGAACTTGATTATTAAGGTGTAGTTATTAAAAAAATACATTGAAAATACAGTGCCCTCCATAAGAATTGTGACAGTAAAGACCTGAGTTTTCCAAAAGAGTTTCCTGTTGGGTCAAGAAACCTGTGCATATGAGTAAAAAAAGAATATGAGGCAAATGTACAGACTGTCACATGTTTGGACATTTTTAACAGCTTTCTTTGTCATCTCGTCTTTATCTTGGCTTATGTGTGTTCTCAGCAAGCGCAGGACTCCGACTGCAGAAGCAATGGACAAATCTCATACTACACACTCTCTGCTTTTAATGTGTGAACAAATAATGCAACATGACAGCTGATCATTTAAAAACATGAGTACTTTTAATCATATGTATAGATTCCACATCAAACAGAGCAATTTTGGCTTTACTGTCCTACTTATTGAGGTTACTGTATATATTTACAACCTAATGTACATGATCTGAAAAATTGGTTGTATAGTTTCATACTTTCGGCTCGAGGTGTGATGTGGGTGCATAAATGAATTTGTTGTTTTTATTTGTTACTGTGTTTATTGTTGTAATTGGACTGTGGTGCCTACACAGCGAATGACAGATGTGTTGTTACAGTGGCTGCATGTTAAAAAGAACAATTATTCATAAAGAACTATTCAAACTATTGTCATTGTCTTAACCAGTAATGTTTAACCTGAACACTATCATTAACCTTTGGTCATGTATGTCACATTAGAATTGATGATCACTGTGTCTGGTTTTCTCAAGGTTGTGCATCGAGACCTAAAGCCCAGTAACATCCTGTATGTTGATGAGACCGGGGACCCTGAATCCATCAGAATTTGTGATTTTGGTTTTGCTAAACAGTTACGAGCAGAAAATGGTCTCCTCATGACTCCCTGCTACACAGCTAACTTTGTGGCACCAGAGGTAGTTTAAGAGAATTCTATTAAAAATTTATAAAAGTTGTATTGGTAAAAATTTATAAAGATTTAAAAAATAAGAATAAATACTTTTTACAGTGAGTAATATAACTCATTAGTCATTCTGTTAGTTGCTTATGGTTACCATAGCAACTTAGTCAATCTCAATGTAATTCATACTGTAAGATTAAATGAGTGCATTTATTTTCTCACATTAATTACAAATCATGCAGGTCTTGAAGAAACAGGGTTATGATGCCGCTTGTGACATCTGGAGTCTAGGAATCTTACTGTACACAATGCTGGCAGGGTAAGTTGTGAATGTCTGTTCTGAATTTGTCATGTTTCATAAGAATGAACACATTATAGTTTACACTACAAGTCAAATGCTTAATTACATTTGATGGAATTGTGGTATCTCATTAGTTGAAACCATTTTGGCTTCAATTACAAAAATGAGTTTAGTAGACTACATTGTATACATGTACGTTTTATTTACGAAAGTATAATTTTAATTAAAAAATGTACTGGGGGGGGAGTAGCTGCAAATGTTCAACATAAATACTTCAATAGTGAAAAAGTATTAAGAATTAGTTGGTGTGTCCAATCATTTAACCCATAGCGTACTGCATATCTTTAATAATAAATAAATATCTTTATAGAACAGTTATTCATTGACCTTCACATCCTTTGAATGCATATCAACATAACATTTTGCAGAAATTATTCAATATTTACCCAGGGAGTTAACCAAGAAGTTAACCATGGTTGGTACCGAACACTTGTCGGATGTAGTCAATTAAACACAGCTCCACAGCAAAAAATAAACATGAATCACTTACCCCTTACAATGTGAATCCAGTGATAGTAATTGTTACTGTCTAGGGGTCAGCCGTAACAGGAAAAGGGAGAGTCCCCAATACCAGAGAGATGTTGAATTACAAGAATTTATTTACAAATAAGGGTTTAGCTTCAGGGGCAGAAAAGGCCAAAATAACAAACAAAAACTCTTGTTTTAAAACTTTAGAACTTTACACTTCCTAAACCACAAATTAAACAAAAATACAGTTCCCACTTACCAAACTCCCTAAACCACAAAACAATGTGAAAAGACGTTTCAAAATAAAATGGCATCTGACCCCCTACATCCCTTAACTTATCAAAACCTATTTACAAAATATTTACAAAATATATACAACCAGCCATTCACAATCAGAATCCAAAATTGTAGTCAGTCAGGTGTGGGTCAAGTTAACAAGGAAGCTCACAGAATGGAAACACACTCACAATCTTAACTACGCACACATCTCTCTGGTAAGACACTCCAAGACTTGAATGACGACAGCAAGGTAGAAAGGCAAAATACAGAGTCCCGCACGATGGCACAATCATGGCAGAGGTTGGGTGTTTGCAGCAGTCTTTATATCTGGGTCAGGTGAGGAGGGGAACCAATCGCAGCCTCCAACAAATTATCTCAAGGAACCGCCCATCAGAAACACAAACATGCACATACACAGAGAGAACACAAGAGGGCAGATATGGAAACAACAAACAAATGACTTGGACCCATAACAGTGATAGTAGTAACAATGTAAATGGTCCAGTATACCTGGTTGATCTAATTCAAGGTGTCACATGCACACATTGAAAAAACACAGTTACTACATCTTTATAAGATACCATCATATATCACCAACACTAAATCATCAGGGTCAAACGGTCAAAATATCTGAATTTCCAAAAATCTGTCTCTACGGTCAGAAATTTACATTAAAACACAGCCTTATTTTTTCATACTCTGTAGAATTATATGTAGATTATCTGACATCAATGTAAACAAACCAAAATAGTATTTCGAACATCCATTCTTCTAGTGCCCTAATAAGGGGACTCATTTCTAAAGCGGAGTGGGGAGGATTACTGCTGTAGGTAAGCTGGGTCAAGTCGCCCCTAGAGTAATTGGAAACACAATGCCAAAGCTATCAGAAGCCCGGCAGCACTCTGCATTTAATGTTCCTGACTATGGATTGAGCTTTAAACCTCTGCGTAATCAGGACATTTGAAAAAAAACAATTCATCCGCTCCTCCGACCTCACCATATGTGTGTGCTAAAAATAAGTGGGTAGAAACAGGGATATTACAAATAAAGCAAAACCTTTTTCCTTTCTTTTCTGTTCACACCCGAAAGGGCACATTGGCAAGTTCTTTCACACACTCAGCACTCATTCTGTCCCACAGATTCACACCCTTCGCTAACGGCCCTGACGACACACCAGAGGAGATCTTGGCTCGCATCGGCAGTGGCAAATTTGCCTTGTCAGGAGGCAACTGGGACACAGTGTCAGATGCAGCCAAAGTCAGTTTTCTTTTATAACTATGGAGCGTTACAGCTGAATGCAAATTAGGTTTTCCAAACAGTTATTTCCTGAATGAACACGAGGAAGAAATATTTTTGTTATTTATTTAAAAGTAGTTTAAAAATTAACCAAAACAGCACAACAGTTATATTACAGTTACAATTGCGTCTACTTGCCCATATTTATGAAAAGGATTTGCAACGGTTTCCAGCCCCAGGAAACAAGGAACTAATTTTTTGTTGTTTGAACAGGACATTGTCACTAAAATGCTCCATGTGGACCCTCACCAGCGGCTGACGGCACCTCTGGTTCTGAGACATCCATGGATAGTGAACCGGGATCAGTTGTCTCAGAGTCAGCTGATCAGACAGGACGTGCAGCTGGTGAAGGTATTTCTGTCATTCACCACACACATCAATATCTGCTTTAATGATGTTATTTGTCTCTTCACAAATGAGAGTGCAAGCGTTCAATGTGATTTACAAACGTCGTAAAGATGCAAATTTCTCAGATGCAAGATTTACTAACAGTCCAATATCGCCACCTAATGGCTATCTGAAAAATATTATCTTTTGGAACTAATATGAAGAGAGATTTTATTTAATCTCTTTCTGTTTGCTTCACAATCTTTTCTCATGGAAAAAATTACAAGTAGCAAATCATAGCTCATGACTGTAACATAACTTAAGGCTATATGTTATTAATAAAAGCCTTTCAATACTGTTTAAATATGTCTCACCCAAACTCCCTGTGTCAATAGGGTGCAAGTATCATACCTTAAGAAATCATTAGTGCCTTTGACAAAATGATGCACACACGTGAGATGAAGACAACAGTCATACCAAGGGCCTAGAAAAAGATGTTTTATTTAGCAAGTGTTCTGTTCCCTGATGTATTTTTACTATGGCATTATGCTTTTGCATGATGCCACATCCACACTAATATATCTCATATGCTTAGATGGATTCTTGTATTCATATTCGTGTATTCATCTTAGAGTATTTCTTTATAAAATATTTAATGGTTATTGCTTTGACACATTATAATTTATGATATATTAAATCAACGAATGACATCACTTTCTAGGGTGCTATGGCTGCCACATACTTTGCTTTGAATCGATCACCCCAGGCCCCAAAACTGGAGCCAGTTCAGTCTTCTGGTCTGGCTCAAAGGAGAGGCATGAAAAGACTCACATCTACTCGTCTATAGCACAGGAGTGTCTGTAACTTTGAGACATGTCAAAGTGTCGAGGTTTTAAACCGGGCAAAGCATCTGGAGCAGACTGGAAAATCAGACTGACCTCAGAGTGTCAACCAATCGCCAAAGAGCAGCAATGAAACTGCAGGAGTCTCAGCTGATGTGATGAAGTTCAGGTGCAGACATCACAGCTGTCAGGGCTTGTTGTTTTCAATGGCTAATTGTTCACAAACTGCGTGCAGTCGACTGCAAGTTGAATCATAAATGTTACCAGAACATGCTGCAGATACTTCAACAGAGCCATGTAGACATTAGTAGAAGTTGCACTGACTAGTCGATTAGTTCATGCTTTGGCCTGTGTCGACTAGTAATAATCACATACCTTTAGCCTCGCCTTTTCTGTGTTATATTTAGAGTATTTATGCATATTTAGAATCACCAGAATGTCTATAAAGTAATGTAAAACTAAAGTGATTTGCTTTCCCAAAGGACGCTACAAGGTAACGGCACAATGGTCTTTTGAGACGGACTTCATTTAGAGGGTTCACATACAAGTCAAAAAACAAGTCAAAACAACCTGAAACTGTTCGTCCAGAAGCTATAAGCAAGAGGGACATAAGCAGCATGAATCTGCGATCTGGGAGCTTTTGTTTCTCACCAGGATCATCCAGTTGTGTAGACAAAGAGTAACTGTGCAAGCACTAGAAGTTAGCTGCTCAGATTCTTTATAGTGTGTCATAGTGCCAGCATTACTAGCGTCTTTTGAACATGCATGCCATGTACAGTATGCTTTTTTATGAGAAACAAAATGTTATACATGGTTCAAACATGCTAATAAAAGCACAAAGAACATCTTGATCTTTATTTTATTCTTGTTGTGTTTTTGTTTGGCTGTTTTTTGTGAAATAATGCTGAGATTTGTTGAATGCTGGTTATGTGAAGAATATTTCACAAAAACAGTTGTTTTAAATTGTAATATTTGTATTTTATTGTGTCTTTAATTTTTTGTATATGGACTAAATTGGTTGATTTATTTATTTGTTTTTCATTTATTTATTGATATGCATGTTTATGTATTTTTATTTATATATTTGTTTATTTGTAAAGTGACCTTTGCATAACAACAACAACCCAACAAATGCCACAAGTTTCCTCTAGATGAAGTGGACAATGTGAAATGAAACACTTTAAATGTCTCTAGAATATTAATCTCTGCATATGTTTTTACTTTCCTGGAGACAGAAAGAATTTGTATGTACATTTTGAAATGGCCTACCAAAACTAAAATAAATATTAGCCATTAGTATATAGTCTGTATATATGGAAAACACAGTTTAGATTCTGAGGTCATCATCTACACCTGCATTGTAATTTATGAATTTAAAGGTAAACTTGACCAAACATTATCAGAACATTATCTCCCACAGCACTCGCTCAGCATATTTAAGGATAATCAAAAATTGTATTTGCATGTCATGGAAAATTTGTAGCAGCCTGAAACAGAGTTTAATGAACGCAGTACAGACTGAAAATAATCTTTATTTTGATAAAATGATGCTCTGACAGTCCAATATTTTTCTATGAAAATGATAAACACCTTTTCCCAAATGAAGCTTTGTTAAGCAAACAAGACACATCCTGGTGTGTGTTTATATATACTTCTAGCCAAACAATTTTTTTGCTTGTGGCTTATTTATGTATTCAAATATTTATTTTACATGTAAAAAAATGCATTGTATTAGATTTGTTTTTATTTATTTTATTATTTATTTATTTTTTGCTATTGATACCAATTTTATAGGAATCCTTTATGTTTAAGAAAAACATATTTGTGTCAGAACATCAGTGCTTCTGTCAACAAAACTAAACAGTTGCACATCAAGTGTTATACCCAACTGCAGTAATATTAGTATTATTGCCCCTGCTAGAAAAAAGAAAGTATATTTTTTATACTTTATGTTGGCTTGCATACTAAATGTTTATAAATAAACAGCACGGGGTAACAAATCAAACTTGTTTTAATATTGTGATGATTACATAACACGTTGTTTGCAGTTTTGTTAAATTTGATTAAGGCAATATTTGGGGGCAAATTTTAAATGCATTTAAATGGGCAGGACAATGTTTTTCATTTAAAAAAACTCTGAAACGTTTACGTTTCCTTTAAGGATTTCCTTGCAAAATTTCCATTGCAAACATGTAAATGAAACAAAGTGGCACCAACTGTCTCCTGACATGATAACCATTCGCGTCTGCATAAAACCGACCATGTTATTTTTGTATGTTTTTTTTTTGTCTAATTTTTTATATATGTATATTATTTATATATTTGTTTATTTATTGATATAATAAATAAGAGTACATATTAGGAGATAAGTACAGTGAAATCAATATATAAGGATGACTTGCATACAAATCACATGATTTACTACTGGAGCTGGCGCTTTAAAAACAGCGTCACTCTTCCGGTCTGAAAAGCTGACGCCCCGCCAGCGTTCCTCTGGAATTCAGATAAGACCCGCCCTACTGTCTCAGGATTGGCTGAAAAGACCCTTTGCTGCTTTCTATTGGGTAGTCTAGACGTCATTTGTACTGCCGGCCCAATCATAACAAACACAGATAAGCTTGGGGTACTTGTGGAAATACGTGCGGCAGAAATAACGCCTCTGTCTGATCTGTGTGTCAATCTTAAACTGCGAGGAAGTGTACGAGAATTTCAGTTCAAACCTTTTACTTGGACAGTAATGGACAAGTTGCGTCGTGTGTTAAGTGGTCGAGAGGAGAATGAAGAAGTGGGGCTTACTGCACAGGTATGAGGACTCAAGTTGCGTTTGTTTGCAGGGTTTTGTACTTCTGTAAGTAATAAGGCCACGGTTAGAGCTGTAAGTAGTTTTGTTTTCTTAACTCCTGTTCAACACTTACACATACTGTGGCAGTACCGTGCATTTACAAAATGATGTTGTATGATCAGGATACTATGGTTTGCTTTATAGTTTGTTTTTAAATCATTAATGTTGTATTTTAATATTTACCATAATAGTGCATGAATTGCGTTACACGCCGTTAGGACTCCAGTGTTCGTGAAGAACATAATGGTGTTATCAGCAGTGGCAAGATCCAAAACACTAAACTGGTCAACAGTCTGGTGTTTTGGACCGAATTGTACTGCTTTGACATTTGTTTGCCAGTGATTGTTAATAATATGTATTAACTGATACTATTTGTTAACTGATGATTTTACATGCTTCCTGACGGGAAGGATTATGTGAGGTAAGGTCATAACCTCTGCATGTTTCTGCAAGGCAATCTGAAAAGTTCTTTGACTTTCTTTGACTCTCTCAGCTGTTTTGTCCCCTAAAAGTTTCATAGTATTTCATAGTATTTTCATAGTACATAGTATTTTAAATGGATCATGTCATGAAACAACATAATAATTGAACTTTTGAAAGTTTTGAAAAGAGTTTATTGCGCTACAGAAACGACTTTTAAATCTGGTTATATATTTGTGTAGTAAAAAAATGTCATCCTTTCTGACATCAGACAGGTAAATACATTAGGACAGGACCACCTACATTTCCACATCAGTAATACCTGGGGAAGATACTGTTCCTCCAAACACCAAAAGAACTATCTATAGGAGTAAAACAAACCGTGTGTTGCAGCCTGACATTTACCATTCTCATCATCTTAATCCAGCATAAAAATCCCTGACCATCAGAAAGCAGCAGTAGGATCTTAGTACAGTATGATGCAGGCTTTGTGAAAACAGCAGTTAACTGTATTTGGCATTTACCCAGAGGTCAACACAAAAATGGCCTATTTAATTCAAGGGTCAGAGATTGAGTGGAAAATGTCTGGTGTGTTAAGGAGCTGTACAGACACTATGAGTGGACCTAAAGGAGAAGAAAAAAATAAACATGTATGATAGGGATAGACTGATATGGATTTTTTTTTTTTTTAGGACCGATACCGATTTTCTTTTTTTTTTCCCCCATCAGCTTTGGCTGATGGCCGATATGGACGGCCGAAACGGATGCCGATGGCCGATACAAACGGCCGATTTTCTTGAGCTATATATTATTGATATTTGGAGCCGATGCTGCTTTTGCTCTCTCAATTTACATCATAAAAATCACACAATAATAAAACGTCTGGATTAAAAAAAGAAACATTTATTGAACTTAAAACAATGTTTAACAAATAGTAAAAAGAGGTAGAAAGATGAGGTAGAACAAGTAATGTTGCATACAGTACAATTTAACAGCTTAATCTTTGTTGAACTTTATCAAACATACATTCAAATAAAAACAAAACAAAAAGTTCAGTGCCCTTAATTCTTAAAGTAATTAATTGAAAATAAATATTTAAGCATAAATAAAGTAATTACAGTATTGCACACAGTAGCAACAAGCAAGCAGCATAATATAGTGCAGACTGTACTATACTTATACTATTTTAAAAGTAACCATTTCCCACCTAGTCATTTAATGCTTAGGCCTAAATTTTAGTGCACATAACTTACATAATCTATTGTAGTTCAAATGGCTTTCCTAAGATAAGGAAAGTGTAAACAGCAGTACAAAACACAAAACATATAGCACACCAAGCCTTTCCTGGAGTAAGCTCACTGAAGTGCTGCCACACTGGATTGGATTTCTGCTCAGCCATTTCTTTAAAAAGAATAACAAAAACACAGATCAGTCTTGTGCTGGGCGCCTGTCTGTCAATCATACCGGGAAAAATATATCGGCGAATCGCATCCACGCATCGGCCAATGCCGATACAAGTAAAAAACACAAAAATTGGCCCAAAATATCATCCGGCCGATAATGACCCCTTGAAATTATGTGGTTGGATGTCTAGGCCTAGTTTGACTTCTTTTAGTGCACTACTGCAAGTACCGACCTTTTACACAAAAGTTTAGATTGTAATGCCACAGTTAGGGCTGTGAGATATTGATTTAGATGACTTTATAGGTTTTGTTTTATTGCAAGTGTTTTTTTGTCAAAGTCGACCGGCTTGTTTCTACGCTCTCTTCTCTCATTTGGCTTTAAGGACAAATGTTCCCACATCTGACTGTGTTTATCAAGAACACTAAATAACTCCTGGAGTAACATCTCCTCACCAGTGCAGCCATGCATCCGACACAGATAGCAGACACAAAAGATGACGGAGACGGCACGGTCAGCTTAGTTTAAATATGAACCACCTTCAGTTTGTACACACCTCAATGTGAAGTGCTGCTTCACTCTCTGAATGCGTGTGCGGTACTTAACAGCAGCACACCATCAATCTGTGGACACTCAATGCTGTTTTAAAAAAAAGAGTGACGTATTCTTTCACAAAGTGTTAAAAAACAATTCAAATATTCTTGCACACAATATATCGCACACAGTATGCTCGTTGTGTTTAACATTGAGATGCCAAAGCAAACACAACGATACATTTTATTCCTGTTGTGTTGTGTTTCTTCTGTGGGTCTTTGTGTATATAAATGAATTGTGTTAGTTGGTCAGACGGCTCAGATAAACTCTTGCATTGTAAGTCATGTGAAACCTGTAATTCTTCTCTGTAGATTCTGGATGGCACAACACTCAGCTTTGGTACGCGGGTGAAGTGGTTTGTCATTTGTTTCGCAGCAGGGATCCTCTGCTCAATACTCGTGAGTATAATTTGTCTATGTATGTATCAGCCACTTTCACACATAGACCAACGATCACAGCCTTGCCTTCCTCTTATAGCAGCTGCCATCTAATGTGATGTTGGTGAGCTTTGACTAGTGTCACAGTTTATAACTCCAAAAACATTTCGGAATGATGTCTAACCTAATTAAAGAAGAATATGCCACACATTACTTCCTTTTTATGACTGAAAGCCACATTTACTAATTACACAATGTTGAAATCTTTTTTTGATTTGCACTTCCTGGTGCAGTAGTGCGCCCAGAAATGAAAACACGGCTATTTACAGGTTTCAAACCTTTTTGGTTCTGAAAAACGAAAACATTTTCCTGCAGTGTGTTTCACAATAAACAGCAGAAGAGTGTGAAACGCCACGAGGGAGATTCAATGTGAACTGTGATCATTGAGTTTTGTGCATTAAAGAGAAAGAAAAGCTTTAATCAACAGGATTGTAAAAGAATATTTTCAAAGGAACAATTTGGAGTAGAAACAGTTATACCATTGCTGAAACTGTTGTTTTTTCTTTAGTGCATAAAAAGAAAACATTTTAGTGAAGTGTCGCTTTAAAGATTAGAAAGGAAACTCTAGTTTTTAGGCTGTGTCTGTAATGATTAGATTAAATTAGATTCAACTTTATTGTCATTACACATGTACAAGTACAGAGCAACGAAATGCAGTTTAGGTCTAACCAGAAGTGCAATAAGCAGTAAAGTGCAGGATAT
>JAZGTK010013632.1:0-14207 GCA_036877625.1 Ambastaia sidthimunki | reverse complement strand
CACTGACGCTCACAGAAGCCCAAGAGTCAGATGAAAGTACCACAAATAAGCAAAAGCGATGTGCAACTCACGGGACGCAACAAGCAATGAGATGATTTGTGCCCTTTGACCCCAAACCCTCTATGTCATAATACTACTTCCTGTGGAGAAGCCCCTCTGACATCACAGGAAGGATGTGCGGCCACTTCCTCTGAGGTAAGAGTTTGACCTTCTCAACACGAGAGGTTTAAACCTGCAGAATTAAACCTGTTTGGTTAGAGGTTGGTTTGGTTCAATCGTGTGACTTACTTTCGTCCGCGAGTGGAGTTATAACTGCCTCCGTATTTCTTCCGATTTAGGATGAGAGCAGCAATTTCAGGCACGTAGCGAGCAAACATTGCCTACATGCATGGAACAGAGAGAGAAACGGGCATGCAGACGGGCCGGCTGCGCGCAGCTGCGCAGAGCTGCGCAGCAGAACCCGCGGTACTTACTTTCTTCCATTTACTGCACTATAGGAACCACCATATTTCTTGCGGTTTCCTATTAACTCTATGATTTCAGGAACGTAGCTGGCAAACATGGCCTGGAGGAGGAGAGACAGGAAAAAACCACAACAGAGGTCTGCTGTTGCAAATGCAGAAAGAGATTCTCACACAACAACATCAAAGGGCTCATATCACGCTTTCTTGAGTCGCTTTACTTTCCTCTGAGGTGAATTTAGTTTTCTGCACCTAAAACAATCAGAATTTATTTTTACTGATGATTTTAAAGCCTCTCTCTGATTTTAATGCTGTACTGTACCTTTAAGACTGTATTGTCATTGTCCTCTCTAGCTACAGGTTAATAACAATAAATATAAGTCACAGTTATATTACAATGTGACGGGTTCATAAAAAACAATCAGTTCTAAATATGTTACAAACTTAAATTACAGCTGTTTGTTTCTCAATACAACCCAGCTAACTGGGAATATTCTGAGAACGTTGGCTAAAAGTTCTCTCAAAATGATCAAAAAACGTTCTTGCAGAAACATTAATAGAACAGTATATAATTCATCAAAAACATTATACTTAAGTAGCTTGTGAAATGTGACCAAGCAATAATGTTTATAATATAACTTAATGGAAATGTTAGGAATACGTTTTTTACAACTTAAACTGTTGGTTAATTATTAGCTAGGAACGAACTCTTATCTTAAAAGATCAAGGAAAATGAAATTGCTTATAATATGAGCCCTTTAAATGTTAAAGACTGTCACTTTAAAATTCAGAAAGTTTGAATAACAATAGGGGAGTCAGAATGGCTTTACACATGCATTGAGATTTAAAGAGTTTAAGTAAAACATTCTGTTTGACAAATATAGAAGTTATAAAAGCCACAGATGAGATTCATTCTGCATTTCTGAGGGAAAAGTGATGCAAAGGAGAAATCTCAAGAGCCATGTTTAGACCAAACAAACTCTTATGTTGGGTTGATATAAACACAACCGTCACATGCAACAACTCAGTGACGACCGATGAAAATGTTTAAAGCTATTACTACCAAAAACAAATGTATGTAATATGTATGTAAATATGTATGTAAAAAAATATTTATTTGAATCTCTGATTCTGCTCAACTGAAAGAGTCATGTACAGTAGATCCTTTTAAACTGTTATTTAAAAAACCTGTAAAAGATTTTTGTTATAATACACTTAATCATATAAATCAATGCAATAAAAGGCTGAGTTTAAAAATCTATGCTAAATATGTAGCACTAAACGCATTTATAACCCCAGCCTTCCTTATTTTGTTATATTGCATTATAAAATCTTGTATCTATTTCTATAATGTGGTGTTGTGATGTATGTTGACATGACAAAAGTGTGTCTCAACCCGTCATAAAGTTGTTTGGAGACTGGGAGTGGGAAAAACTGGGCCAGTTTCCTAAAACCGCATTTCTAATCTTGAATTCTACAAACAGAATTACTTTGTGGTTCCACTTATAAAACCAATAAAATTCACAATAATATTTGAAACATTTAAATAACTGTTTAAAAAACCAAAACACAGAACAAGCAAAACTACAGGAAAAACAATTCAGAACATTTAGATGAACTGAAGTTAAATGAAGGGTTTGCTTCCACTCTGGTTGTCAAGGTTACAATGATAAAGGACTTGATCGTTGGATATTAATGCAGGTTGTATAGGTGGATTATTATGGGGTGTCTTCTTTTTTTTACCAATCCTCCAAGAATGAAGAAGACCATGAAAAGGCGTCCGAGGGTCGTTTTAGCGCAAACGTCTCCGTAACCCACCGTTGACATGGTTACCATGAGTAAGTACACACACTCCCAATAGGAAAGTGGCTGGGAATTTTGGAAGTTTTCCCAAGGATCTCCTGAGTTTTCCACCTGGAAATATATCAACAGACTCAGCATTTGTTTCAGACGGTCTTCGGTTTGATCTGAAGAGTGTGTCACCTTCATTTAAAATATCTCTCTCTCTCTCTCTCTCTCTCTGAGATCAACTTACCAAATGTATGAATCCTGCAGCTGTCAGCCATGTGCTTATAAAGATTGAGCACAAATTCACCAATTTTATGGAGTTGCTATAAAAACAGATTTCAGAAATGTTTGTATGAATCGTGATCAGAAATAACAAACTTCAGATGTTTTCATTTACATAAACTAATTACATAACCACAAATGACAAGTATGTCCCATTATATACGTTAAAGTTTAAAATAACTTATCTCTCAAATATTTCTTCTATATTTTGTGCTGCAGTAAATTGTTTTTAATTTTGTTTCTCTGGTCACTATTTAACACAAAAAGCAATTCAGTAAATGTTGTTTTGTGCTATTAGCCAGCAGATGTCTCGTGTATCTGACAGAAGAACGGCAGATTATTTCGAATGTTTTGGCTGTTCTGCACATCTGTGGTGAAGATTTAATCTGCGGTCAGACAGACTCATTTCTGACCACAATGTCAAAGATATTTAAACACACAATAATACAAAACACTGTTAAAAAACAAGATTAAAGCGCTAAATACAACCGTCTTCTAATTGCATAATACAAAATGATATTCTAAATAAACAGAGAAAACTGAATATAGGATATACAGTATATGTATGTGTGTGTGTGTGTGTGTGTGTGTGTGTGTGTGTGTGTGTTGATATAGGCACACACACACACATTCTGTCAACCAGCTGATTTAAATATATTCATTGTGCAATTAACATAAACTTGTAAAAAACAAATGCAGATTGAGAATCAGAAACGATCGTTACAAAACAAATAAAAAAAATGAGATGCATCGGCTGCAGAGATTTCTTACCTTGTTTTTAAGATATTTAAAAACTGTAATATCTCTGAGAACTGGATGAGCCTCAAAGCTCTTAAAAACCTCAATCCTGTATGAAAGAAAACATGCAATTAAAACCACGCGTGAAACACTCACAGAACGTCACAGAACACACTAAAACACTCAACACGTACCTTTAAAGCGTTCATCCATCTTTAACAATGACATTTATATCTTTAACTTAAATATCTAAAAACAGCACAGAAATAATCAAAAACTTGGTAGCTGAACCACTGAACACATCTGGCCGGTGTTTATTTCCCCGACTGACGGACAGACGCAGAGCTCAACATCTGCCCTCAACATTTGTGACGTAAATGATTGAATGCGAGTCCAGGTTTCAGAAGCATTATGTAAAAAAAACTCTTTCTCCTCAGACAGAAGCTGTTAGCTGATTCTGCTTATAAACGCACACACACAGACTCACACTTAAATCAGTCATCAGTGTGTCTTAAACCAGTGTGTCTCAGATATTTCTCCTGAAAAAATGAAAAAAAAAATCTCACAAGTCTCTGTTATTAGTCAATTTGTCAATATTATGATTTCAATATGAACGCTCATCAAATTTACCCAAATCCAGATTATTGTAGCTACAATCTACATTGATTTTACAGCTCCAAACTCTTTATTGTATTTTAACAATTCTCATTTGTTTTTATTTTATTTCTTCTACGCAATTTTAGAAGAAACATCTGAGACAATGACATGTAAATAAAACTGAGTTCTCCATCTAATCTCCTCCTTATGAAAGAGCAATAAAATTTTCCTCTGAGAAATACATTTTTCTAGGCTGATAAATGACAAAAATAAATAAACTAAATAAATAAAATGAGTGTCAACATCTGTGTTTTCACTTCGGTCTTACAAAACTGGATTAAAAATAAGTGAACAGCACTTACTAAATTAAACAAGCCACTTAATCACGTTTAATCACGTACAGCAATAACGTACAACTGTTTCAAATGTAAAATGATTTAAATGTGACTGTTTTGCATAATAAATACAGCAGGTATCCTACAATATATTCTGTGCAGTAAGACGCTGGAATCAGTTCTGTCAGAGAATGAATGACCTTCATCAATGCTTAAAAGGTTAGATCAGCAGAATTTGGCAGATTTTCTGAGTCTACCAAAAGTTAAGCTCATAAGCTGTGGTAAGCGCATGACCTGTGTCTAAAATAAAAGCCAAATTAAATAACAACAAAAACCATCTCCAAATACCGAAGGAAACATTTGTAGATGTGATTACTGCGTCTGCTACAGGGAGAACAAACAGATGAGATCCACCAATCAGCTGCTTTCTTTCATCGTTTCTTACCCCAGTAGGAGACGGAGTGACAACAGGACGAGATGGTGTGGAGAAAACCATCATGTTTCTCCTCACACACCTGTGTGTGCAGCATCTTCACACGGTAGCCGTTTTGAAAGAGCTCGCCGCAAGATTTCTTGCGTCTGCGCGGGTTTGGGGCGGTTTCGGTGTGTATGGCCTCATCGGGGCTCCGATACACCAACATCTTAGTTGGGATCATGTTGAAGACCAGTCGTGGTTTCTGATCAATATCTCCAAACGTCTCCCAAAATCACAACGTCTGCCTGTCAGATCTTCTGCAGTAACACGAAGAGGACCGTGAAGCGTCTCATTGCGACTTTATCTGCTCTAAACAAGGAGGGGGTCTAAATACGACCGAAGCCCACCAAACACAACACCCCAGTTCTAATGGTGTAGCGAAAGCTTAGAACAAACCTCTTTCATCAGGATATTACAGTATAAGCTCCTTTAGAAAATGCCCTGCGATGTTGAGGCCGGACTGAAAGCCTGTTCAACAGCCGGAAAACATGCTGATCATCTGCCATCAGTCTGAACATTCCTGATGAAACCCCAGCAGCTCAAACATCTTTAAACCTAAATGAGAAGAAACTCAAAGCTGCCACTGGACTGGAAATCCTTAATTAATCGAATGCAGCTTTAGTGTTTTGGCTGGTTGCTAGGGTAATGCAGTTGCTAGGGTGTTTTTTTAGACGTGAGTTTTCTACGGTGTTCCAAAAGTTTGCCCGGGTTTTCTATGATTGACAGGGTTCTAATTAAAGGAACTCAAGCCCAAATCAAAAGAACCAACCTTTAAAACTCTTCGTAAACAAAAATATTCTGTATTGTGTCTAATAATGTAAATATATGAGCTTTTTTCACTCAATAGTCCGGCCATCAAACAGATGGTGAACTCATTCACAGCCCTATAAAAACTCCATCAAAAGATTAACATAATCAGAACTGTACCATGTGCTATATGACAAACAAATCTCCACTGAAATCTCTTTAATGTCTCGCTGTCTCTTTTCCCCAAGAGTCTCTTTTAAAGGATCAATGTCTCACACTTGAGTTTTCTCAATATGAAACTTAAGGGAGTAATGAAACCTTCAAAGATTGATTGAAAAGCAGATCAAATATCTAATCAGAAAGAATTCAGAATGACACAAACTTTGCAGGTCACTGATTTTATCCTGCCAAGGCAAAATTTCCCAGAATTCATCTGTACAGCAGTCAGAGCCATTAAAATGAACACAAGTGACGGTCTTAAAACACTAATGTACCATCAGAAGACATTTAGTGAGAGCTGAACAAATCATAAACCTGGATAACGTGACCCGTGTCGTTCTGTTCATCAGTTAAGGATTATATACAGACCTTAAACTCAGTCACTAAGATGAATCCCATAAGCTGTGTGTGGCCATGACTCAGTTCCTGATGGACAGGCATTAAAACAGCACGTCTGGCCACATAAGACTGTATTACTGTATAGACTGTATTATAATTTTCTGCTCTATGCACATAATACCAGCAGAGGGCAGCACTTATATTGCACACACCGTATACTACATTACAAATGTCCCAAATGATGCACTTTAGTTTGTATGTGTTTGTAAAATTCACAAGATTTGTTAGTAGTTCAAAAGTGCATTTAAGAGCCCCAACATAACATTTATTTATTGTTTAATATTTAATGCTCTACCTGCCATAAGAAAATTGAATGTGTCTATGATAAAAAAACACAACTTATTAAAACAAAATTTCATTTTCATTTAATTTCTGCAATTAAAGGTTAGTTAAATGAGTTAAAATGAATATTAACATCAGTCTGTGCTGGTGCAAACTTAAAGCATCACTAACCACAACTAACCATTAACCGCTGATCACTCATCGTGGGACACTAAGAACTGAAAGATGAATGACTATCATTACAAAATCATGATGATCTTTCTGAAGTATTGATTGTTCCGGTCTGTTCTGTCCAGATAAGCTGTAGAACAGATTACAGCACCGTCCTCTGACCTCATCAGACACAAGAGACTGAAACACGCGAAATAAATCCTGCAGACATTCTGAGACAAACACGTTTCCAATTCATACAGCCGGAATCAACGTAATCCGGTTACTCCAAACAATTAAACCATCCAATTTACTCCAAATAGTTTATAGCCAATAATCTGATTTTCATTTTTCAGTGATTAATTAAATCATGTTTCATTATATAAACGATGGACTCAATAGCTGTTAATCTCTGTTGACAGCGTGTGTCGTTAATGACGGCTGCAAAAAACTGTTTAGGCACGTTTCATAAACGTTCATTATTGTAAGTGCATTACTGTCAATGCAATACAGTCTTGTTGTCAATACCTGCTGTCAGTAGCTCTGACTTCAGCCTAAGAGAGCAGCTGAGTTATTCCTGCTACAGTAATACTGTAATGCACCCGTGCTTTCAAATAAATGAGCTTTAGACATGAACTCCACCTCAAATACTTCAATGTTTCTCTAATTCTCAGCGATGGCAAATCCCAGCCCTGCAGAACAAAGCTGATTTTGTCTAACAGACAGTGTGTATCTGATTGTGTGTGTGTGTGTGTGTGTGTGTGAGACAGACAGACAGACAAGCAGAGAGACAGCCCAGCTAACAATTTTAGGTTGTAAGAATGTTTCCATAATGTTTCCACTTAATAACACAAACTTTATAATGTTATTTTGAAAGTTATAGGAGCGTTTAGATGTTGTATTAATGTTATTGCTTGCATACAAAAACATTCAAACATTTTTAATACTGTAACATTTTTAAAATGTTCCACTAACTACTGAAGAATAACATTTTTGTTATATAAAACAAATACATTAAAAGCATTCTACTAACGCTACTGCAAGAACCTTTTTCATAAATTTGAGAGAACTTCTAGAGAACACTAAGCCAACATTCTGAGAACGTTCCCAGTTAGCTGGGGGACAGACAGAACAGGGCTTTGTCCTGTGTAGTGTGTAACGTCCACCAGATGGCGATAGAGGCCATTATTTGCCAATACACCCTTTTCTGATAAACGGCCTCTGCTCATAATCTGATGAAATGATGTTTTTATGTAAAGTGTGTGTTTTACCCAGCCAGCTTCTGTTGAGATACACGGATACAAACACAGGAGGGACGGTGAAGAAGTCCACCACAGAATTCACCTCCAGCCAAAACCACAGCTTATCATTCGCTGCTATAAACTACAGAGAGCAGAAACATACAATTAATGCATAAAAACTACATTAAGTGTCTGTACAGTGTGTGTTACTGCAGTAAACGTGTGTACAACGTTTAACACACTTACACGCAGTCCGAAGTACAACAGGAAGAAGACATTGAAGGCCATGTCGATCTGTAGAGTAAAGTCTTTGTCAAACTCCTGACAGGACTCAATCGGGCTGTTCGGACAGAATAAAACAAAGCTCAGTTCACTTCAATACATGTTCACTGTTGAGATGAATCATTCTCACTCTCTGAAAGAGATTCTATGCCAACAATCAATTCATTATCCTACTAGAAATAATTAACAACAAGCAATCCACAGTAAACACCAGAACATACAACAAAAAGTTTATTTGAACAGTTAAATTGTTAGATTAGATATGTTGTTACACTCTTATGTCATAGGAGAACCATTTTTGCCTGTATGGTTCCATAAGGTTCTGTTTCACAAAAGCATTTGTAGTGTAAAAGGTACTTTAGACTATAAAAAGACAGTAAAAAAAATGGTTCTTTAAAGAATGGTACTGAATGGTTCTTTGGGGAAACAAAAATGGCTCTTCTATAGCATCACTGTGAAGAACTTTTGAAAGAACCTTTATTTCTAAGGTTCTACGCAATCAGCTCAGTGGCTTCATTCAGACTCTTCTGGAGGATCAGATATAAACAGGTTTGACTCTGTACATGACTGATGCTCTCCATCATTACAGGACCTGAGAGAAAACAGCGAGCTCAGAACAGCTGCTGGACTGAGAAACTCTATCTGGGTCTGTCGCTCGGTTCTGTTCCAGCAGAAACACGCGAGTCTCTGACAGCGAGTTAACTGAGACTGAAACACGGCTGTAATTAAAAAACATTCAGCGTAAATAACACCTGACAGCACAGTCGGGTCACACACAACTGCTTAACACGCCCGGTATTAACATTCAACACTTAACATCTGTTCCGTTCTGTTCCTTCTTCTGAACTGTCCATTAAATAAAATATTCAAAAATGTATTTCATTTATTTGCATCATTACCTTCAATGTACCAAAAATATAAAAACATTAGGGTTTAAAAAGCAAAAATTAATGAATTCTTTTGCTATATTTTAGCTATATCAACACTATTTGCATAATTGTACACTTACAAACTAACTTACTAAGTATCAATAAGAATGAAATGATGAGTTTATTGAAGGTAAATTTGTAGTTAATGATAAATGTGTCTATACTACAGTCTTCTCATATTTATACTCCCTTAAGTTTGTTTATCTAAACCGCATCTTTCAGTTAAGCACACACGAGCATCAAATGACAGTTTCAGGCTGATGTTACTGTAATTAAACTGTATCATTTTCATTGGAGAAGTTTGTGTTTTCTTTCATGTGAACATGACCTAAAACTTCATGGTGTACAAGCATCTACTGTAACTCTGATATGAGCTTATATCACATATAATGTCAGTTTCATAAATAACTCAAAAGAAAACTAAGTTTTTAGATTTTAATATTATCCAAGTTAAATAAAAGAAAAACACTCAGTTCTTTCATATCAGAACAGATCTTCCTGTTCCATCAGCACACACACACACGCACGCACACGCACACACACGCACACACACGCACACACACGCACACACACGCACACAGGAAGTGAGTCTTATCCTCTTCCTCATTAGTGCATCATGGGGAATTTAGAGATTTCATTTGAGACTTTGGCCCTCTGGCCGCAGCAGTTTAATTGTCGTGAGCATGTTAAACCTGCGGCTGATGCAGGTCACGCATGTACTGCAGCATTAGACCACATGCCTGAAAAACAGCATTAGAATCGGAGAGATTTGATTGGTCGGTTGAACGGGAGGCACGCGTGGACAAGAACAATTCTAAACACAAAATCTCTCCAGGCCCGAATCACGTGATTGTTTGAGAACGAGTGTAAATTAAACACTCCGACTTCATGTTTTGTAATATCTATGAAAATACGACTTCAGCCAAAAATATTATTCAGGGTTTGTTCAGAGCATATGAAAATAAACATATGGTCAAAAGACTCTCTCGCTCTCTCTCTCTCTCTCTCTCTGACAATGTGCCTGTGGCATAAACAGATTTATTCAAAATTTCACCTTTCTGAACTCACTCAACTGTGTGATGTCATGACATCCCGTGAGCCCCTCAAGTAAATGTGTTCAGACTTTTTCAACTCTCTCTGTCTCTCACGCCCCGAGGGGCAAATCTTCCCACCCCAGAGTCCAGAATTTCATTCATGTATGTTATGTGAGTGGACTTGTGAAATAACAAGGCACAACCATCGATTTGTTTAGTTTTATTTTTAAACCACCAAAAAGTCATGGTAAATACAGGTTCCTGGTTTAAGGCATAAGGTGATACATTAAATTTACAGTATCAACAAGCTACTAATAGTATCATACACTTACACAAACTATTTACAGTAACTATTTACTGTATTTTGAAAGTTTTAGGAACTTGACCAAACTGCCTCAATCTGCCTCTTTTAGAAAAAACAGCAAATGATACGACTGCCGTTATGAAACTCTACAGCAATAATAAAAGACAGATACTCACTCAGAGGAATCAATGAAGTAGATCACAAGCGCGCCGATACTCAGAGCAAACACCAGCACCACCTGCAAAACACACATCAAACATCTGTTACTGAAATATCACTGAACAAACAGCACAAAACTGCCCTTTCGTTCTTATATCGTTAAAATTAACACGACTGGAGCAGGAAGTTGGACCACAATATCTGCATACTGACATGTAGAGGTAAGGTGGACAATTTCAGAGACGCTAGCATTAACAAGCATACATAGTTTGACAGACAAGTAAGACATCCAATCATTGCATTCGGACCGACTGCAAAGATTGGAAGAACATTTTATGATCCTGCAACGTCCACAGAGGAGATATGTTTATATATTAAGACCACGTTACCTAGTATTTGATATCAGGATGTGAAAAGACTTTTAACCAGCATAACAAAAAATGTTTCTGTGAATTTTCACACAATAATCTGTCACAGTGTATAAAACCAACAATATTACTTTAAATTCATATTCATAAAAGGCAAACATACTGTAGTATTTTGTTAAAGTGCACTTATAAAAAAGAATCATGGTTTTAGCTCTGGTATTTGCAAAACTGTTTGTATTAACCATCAAAAAAATTAAACAATGCAAAATACTCACAAATGCTAAATCTGTGTCTGTGTGTCTGTTTGTGTGTCTGTTTGTGTGTCTGTTTGTGTGTCTGTTTGTGTGTCTGTGAGATTCCAGCTGAACATTATCCTCATTAGTACGAGTGTCCTGCTGCTACAGACCCATTTTAATCTGAAGATGCTGATGAGATTTGGGCAGGAATTAGATTGTGCGCAAACATCAAGTCACTACAGACAGGAAGAAACCACTTAGAAACCATCCGATCTTACCTACGGATTTAAAGGGACAGAACACCCCAAAATTAAACCATCATTTCGCCCTTGTGTCAGTCTAAACATGAACTACTTTTCACAACACTTGTAATTGTTTGTTTGTTGTTGTCGTTTTTGACCTTATTAACGTTCCTTCCTGTTTATTTTCACTCTTTAAAATGTTTCACACGTTCCTCAAAGCACGAGCGAGAGAGAATTTGTATTTTTTATAATGAACTGTTCCTCTAAAGACAAACAGGGTGGAAAACGGGTCACAGTGAGCAAACAGGTTGATGTTGTTCAAACAGCGGCTGACCCGCTCTTCCTCTGTGTGTGTGTCTCATGCATTTTGAATGAGCAGGTAGATTATTTTCCGTGAGGGGAAATAGTATTGTCTCTTAACCACTACATCACTCATGCTGAGAAAAAACCTGCATCTATTTTTAATGGCCACTCACACACAGCAACGTCCAAACGTACTAACAAATGAGAGAAATCAGGCCACCAAACACAGAACCAAACGCAAGGAGATGACGGCTTAATTTCTTCCTTCGGTCCCTCAGCAGGTCAGACTGTCTGATTCATGCCTGGTCATACTTTGACACATCTGTTTCCATGGTAATGGGTGGCACTTTGCCATCATCTGACCAGCAGGGGGAGCAGTTGCTTTGAGCTCATCCAGCATCACCACAACGACAGATTCCACCCAAATTCACAAAAACAAGATCTGACCGGAACATGTTTAGCGTCTAAATGAGACGAAGCAGAAAGCACGACTCTTTTGACTTGAGAAACGCCAGAGATGAGTTTGATCCTCAGAAGTCTTTGTTTGATACCCAATCACGACTCGGTTTCCAGGTGGACTCGTAATGAATTGTGTGGCCTGACTCCTGGATGTTGCGTTGGGCCGGCCAATCAGATTAAAGCAGATTGAGAAAGTGCTTGCCAGTTTAGTGTGCAGTATGCATGAGATAGTAAACAGACTATGAGAGCTAGTCCACATCTGAATATTATACTAAAATCAACATGAAACTGTCTGTAAATGATGGCTTGGTAAATAAGAAAGCTTAATGACCTCATAAATAAAGAAAAGGCTTTTTAGAGATTCAATACAATTCAACGCATTGCTAATTTAACAATTGCAAACCATTGATCTGTTGTATAATGTAAAAGTCTGAGTTTGTTGTCCAACATGTCCGATTTCCTACTGGAAATCTAATCTGTGACGGAAACTAAAACCCTCTTTTGATTTCTAATCGCTGGTGGATATCTAAGACACGCGTCAGCCTCTGTCACACACTGAATAAACAGCCGACCGAGTCAAACCGTTTACTACATCTAGAGTAACGTTAGCTACAGAGGTCAGAGGTCACCCGCATTTCATTAACCATCTGCAGAACAGCTTTGCATGATATACACATGCAAATACACACACAGGACACAAAACTGTATTTTTCTGAACATTTAAACAAACTGGTGTTCAAAACTGTTCCTCAAATAAAAACGTGTGTTGTTCAGTACAATATGTCAGAATGCTGGAGATTTCTGCAGAGGTGAGGCTGTGGAAACCCTCCAAATGTGCTGAAAAAGTGACATTTCACACACTCTTAACACCTGCAGTGTACAGCATACACACATGCTTTATCTTTCTGTTTCACACACAAACACACACAAAAACATACATAAACACACACACTCACATCACACACACAGAAACACACACACAATTTCTCATTGTTGTGTCAAAAATAAAACTTTTGCAGAAATATTTTCTGTTTTGTGTCTTCATTGAAACTGTGTCACTGTGTATGTGTGTGTGTGTGTGTGTGTGTGTAAGCAGGTGTTTCTCAGGCTAAACACACATGCAGTGTGAGAGCCGGTCAAGCGTGTGGTGAAGTGACACTAGTGGTTAGTTAATAAAGGTTGAGCTCATTATGATGACATGCCAGATGTTTGATGCCCGATTCTGTCGTAAATGTCACAGAGTTTAATGGGGTAAATAAAGCAAATATAGAGAAACAGCAGGAAACCTGAAACTCCACTTACCTCTCATCATCTCCCAGAAAGAGACAGAGAGAGAGAGAGAGAGAGAGAGAGAGTGGTATTTACAGCAGGTTAGTGAATTATTTAAAAAGCTCTTCGTCGCCATCATCATCATCCTCACACTCTGTAAATTAGAGGCTGCAGTAAAGAGCAAGAAATGTCAGAGATCATCTATTTAAACGTCTGGTGCTGATGGAGGCCATTAGTATCTGTTGCTCTCAGTTACAGTTATGAATTATAAATGACAGCGTGAGATGAGAATTAACTACATCATCTCAACACATCTCACAGGTAACCGTCAAACAACATTTATTACCTTTACATCAAAACGTTCAATGTAGAAACTGCTTCAAAATATAACTTATACATTCAACTTTATCAAATAAAGTTTTAGGTTTTGTGTGTGTGTGTGCAGAAATATATCTGGAGCAACACACATCTTCCCATATCTCACATAAACATCTCCAGCTCACATCTCACCCCAAAATCACTAAAATGAAACAATAAACGAAACGTAGCATCAGGAAAATTAAACGTTTAGGTGCCCGTTGCACTCAACACCACAGTCATCTGAGCACAGACCACCAGAGACCTTGTGTTGTTGTCAACAGTTCATGTTATACAGACTATACAGGTGAATGTCTTGGCAAGAAAAAGTGTTAATTCCAATTATTATTAATAATAATATCTGTAGCTTTATACAACTGCCGCCATTTTGCATCCACTTACATTAACTGTAACTTCTTAACATCACGTTTCATTGTTTGACGTGTGTTTGAACTCCAGCTTCAGTTTTAAGGATGCGGATCAGAACAGTGATACCCTGAGGCCAAATCATGTCACTGACACATGCACATGAACGCACAAAAACACACACA
>JAZGTK010013631.1:0-14207 GCA_036877625.1 Ambastaia sidthimunki | reverse complement strand
ACAGATGCAACAAATTATCCACCATTCACAAAATCCACAAAAAGGGCGGGGCCAAGAAAGACGCAGGGCCAATCAGGACAAGAAACCAGTGGTGACGCATACCTAGCCAACAAACCACTCTCCTTTTTATACCCTAAAAACGGGCACTGATAGGTTGACGGCGCTGGCAAAATTGAAACCAGCGCGAGTTAACGTCAACATGCTACATATATAAAAGTGATGTAGTGATTGTGTGCAACTATCAAATTGTGCAAATTATTAAAAATAATAAAAATAGTGCAATGGTAGTGGTGTAATAAGTTATTTTGTGTTTAGGAGCCTGATGGCATGGGGGAAAAAACTGTTGCAAAATCTGGTTGTGAGGGACTGAATGCTTCGGTACCGTTTACCAGACAGCAGGAGGGTGAAAAGTGTGTGTGAGGGGTGTGTGATAGTGAGAACAGCTAAAAAGATCATCGGGGTTTCTCTTCCCTCTATCACAGACATTTACACCTCACGCTGCATCCACAAAGCCACCAGCATTGCTGGGCTCTTTTTGCTGTGGAATTGGTGTTGAGCGACCAGGTTCTCAGGTGAATGCTCTTTATGATCTCCACAGGGGAGCCACCGATGTTCAACGGAGAGTGGTCTCTCTGTGCTCTTCTGAAGTCAACGACCATCTCTTTAGTTTTGTCCATGTTCAGAGACAGGTTGTTGAACTTACACCAGTCCGTTGTTTCACCTCCTCTCTGTATGCTGACTCGTCGTTCTTGCTGATGAGACCCACCATGGTCGTGTCATCAGTGAACTTGATGATGTGGTTTGAGCTGTGCATTGCTACACAGTCGTGAGTCAGCAGAGTGAACAGCAATGGACTGAGCACACAGCCCTGAGGGGCCCCAGTGCTCAGTGTGGTGGTGCTGGAGGTGCTGTTCCTGATCCCAGTCAGGAAGTCCAGGACCCAGTTGCAGAGGGAGGTGTTCAAGCCCAGCAGGTTCAGCTTTTCAGTCAGGTGCTGAGGGATGATGGTGTTGAATGCCGAACTGAAGTCTATGAACAGCATTCGAACATATGTGTTTTTAATGTCCAGGTGGGTGAGGGCCATCTGGAGGGTGGTGTTTTTGCGGTTGTTGAGCGGTTGGGGTGGTAAGCGAATTGCAGGGGGTCTAATGAGGGGGGCAGCAGGGTCTCAATGTGCCTCAAGACGAGCCTCTCGAAGCACTTCATGATGACAGGCGTAAGTGCAACAGGACGATAGTCGTTGAGGCAGGACACTGGAGACTTCTTTGGCACGGGGACGATGGTGGTGGCCTTGAAGCACGTTGGAACTACGGTGCTGCTCAGTGAGATGTTGAAGATGTCTGTGAAAACATCTGCCAGTTGGTCTGCACATCCTCTAAGCACCCTTCCAGGAATGTTGTCTGGTCCAGCAGCCTTTCGCAGGTTTACTCTGTGTAGAGTCTTCCTGACGTTGGCTGTGGTTAGATACAGCACCTGGTCGTTGGGGGAAGGGGCGGTCTTCCTCACTGTTACACCGTTTTGTGCCTCAAACCAAGCGTAGAAGTCGTTCAGTGCATCTGAAAGGGAGGAATCCCTGTCACAGGCAGGTGGTGTTGACCTGTAGTTGGTAATTGCCTGGATGCCCTGCCACAGGCGCCGCGTGTCTCTGCTGGTTGTGAAGTGGCTGTGGATTCTCTGAGCATGTGCATGCTTTGCCTCTCTGATGGCCTGGGACAGTTTGGCCCTCACTGTTCTTAGGGCCGCTTGGTCGCTTGCCCTGAGTCTCAGGTCCTCAGTAGCGCATGCACCTCTGCAGTTATCCACAGCTTCTGGTTGGAGCGTGTGGTGATGGTCTTGGAGGTGGTGAAGTTTTTGTACACAAGACCCAGAGTGTTTTTCCCCCTCGTTGCAAAGTCCACATGCTGATGGAATTTAGGGAGCACTGACTTGAGATTTGCATGATTGAAATCTCCAGCAACAATAAACAGTCCATCGGGGTTAGAGTTTTGCAGTTCGCTAATAGCCCCATACAGTTCACAGAGCGCATCACCGGCGTTAGCGCTGGGTGGAATGTAAACCGATGAGCACGGTAGTGAATTCCTGTGGTAAATAAAAAGGTCTGCATCTAACAGTCACAAACTCCAACAGCGATGAGCAGTAACTAGAAACTAGCACTGAGTTCTTGCACCATTCCGTGTTGATGTAAACACACAAGCCACCGCCGCGAGCCTTACCGCACAGAGCTGTGTTTCTGTTGGCACGAAACATAGTTAGCACCGTCTAGCTGAATGGCGGCGTCAGGAACTCCTTCGCTGAGCCATGTCTCTGTGAAAACAAAGACGCAGCAGTCTCTAAACTCACGCCTTGTAGTTTGCTGGAGTCGGATTTAATCCAATTTATTGTCCAGGGAGCAGACACTGGAGAGCAGGATGGACGGGAGAGCCAGCCAGCTAGGGCTTGTTTTTAGCCTAGCACGGACCCCCGCCCTCTTGCCACGCTTCTGCTTTCTCGCGCACCGCTTTCGATGTCCCCTCCCCCTGGCCACCGACGACGCCGAGGGCTGAAGGCCTGGTCTAACAAAAACTTCTCCATATGGAAAATAATATTGTTTATTGGTATTTTTGTCAAAGTAAATTAGTTTATTTAAAATTCAACAGTAATAACTGGCAAACATTTAGGCTGCATAGCTAATGAGAAATGACATTTCTTGGATTTGGCAAGGGCAGTGAAATAAGGTGTATATGTTGTTAGAGCAATGTGCATACACTGGCACACACTGGTGCAGGTGCTGGGCTGTGAGACATGCGCAATTACTCGTTTTAATGGCATTCGTGTGAGAATGACGACTCGCATGTGTAAGTAGAGCCAAACATTGTGAGGACAAAAATGGCAAGCATTTTTCCAGGACATAGATCGGCAGAAAAAAAGTGCGATTTTTTTTCGAAATGCATGAAGTTTCTCCTCAAGTTGTGTTACTGTTTAATCTCTGCCCTGTAGCTTGTTATTGAGTTAATTCAAGTGATAAGTTAATTCAAGTTAATTCAAGTGATGTCACTCAAAAAGCAAATGGCACCGTAAAACTCCCCATTCTCCATAAGCGTCAAAAACAGTTGCACCTTTTTCTGCTTTGAATTTTGGAGAAAAGCCAAGATCTCATACTCTAGTTCACAAAATCGTCGCAATGCATTTCCTTTACTAAGCCATCTAATGTCATTGTTAATAAGTCATTATATTGAGCCGACATATCTGATAATAACTGGTGGAAAAGGTGGTATTGTAAACTGGAAGTACAACGAATAAAGTTAGAATAAAGTCTCACAGGAGAGGCTTTTCAAGTCACTCGCCTAACGTCACGTGACCCTTGTTCTGCGCTGACTGCAGCTCGTCAGGCTAAATGGAACAGACGCGTGTCACTTCATAACTTTAGGGTTTGTTGTCCGACTAAACTAAATTTATTTTAGATATCGTCACTGTCATGCGGAATCCTCACATTTTTTTCAGGAAAAAAAAAACACATTTTTTTTTAGTTATTAAATATTGTATCGTTAAAGTTGGTATTATACCTTATATTCATATATAAGAAGAGGGCTGCTACAATTTCTGTGTTGTGGCAAAATTTCTATATGGAAATATGCGTCCTTGAGATCGCAAGCCTTCCCCACCAGCGTTGATGTTGTTCTACAGGGCTTTATGAGGAGTGAGGGCTTCTTCAATGATAACGAGTGCCCAGGGGAGAGATAGCCAGCAAGCGTCTCTTCCACCTGGGGCATCGTTGTGTATCCCGTGTCTTAGCACCCATTATCGCAGAATAGAAAGATGTTGTTGGCACAAAGACACAGGAAAAATAAGGATTTCTACATGAACGAGATAACTTGTCATGGAGGTCCTCATAAAAGGGGACAGACTGACGTTGAGGCCCCTCCTCCTAGCCACCAGGCAGAAATTTGAGCATTTATGGGCCTCTTGTTCCTGTGGTCAGTCGAGCTGAAGTCTGGCAACAGTGCGGGTCACCACCTCGAGTAACTCCTTATATCATTTATCATAATGAGAGCGCTTAGAGGCGGCACTCTCAATGTCCATATCAGTAGAAACAAGAGATGCTTGTCCTCTGCCCGATTCGAAGAAGTGGTGCTCCAGAACCACTGCTCCGAAAGCGGACGCGAGGATGGCTTGATCCAGAGAGAGAGCAAGATTTGATTTGGCTCCTCCGCCAAATCAACTTGAAAGCCCCAAGAGCTTAAATTTGATGCGTGCCCTTCTTTTCTATTATGTTTTGTTTTGCACACATAAACAAACACAGAGCTGTCTCTAAAGTAAAAGAAACCTGAAGACATACGTTTCTAATGTATTTATACCCTCTCATGAGCATGCATTCCAATTACATCATCAAATTCTTGGCGTGTTTGACATACATGCTTCACAGCCAGTTGAACAAAGAATGTTATCATTAGCACATGAGAATGCAGCATCTGTTTTCTGCTTTTTAAGGGAACAGGGTTACAGTCAAGTAACCCGAGACATTCTGAATAAATTATAAGTAATACATTTTAATATTTCCAAAACTGATTTAGCATCGTGGCTGTTAACTGCAACAACTAGCTGAAAGATGGTTTGGCCGTGTACAGCTGGACGATTACAAAGTCTTCATAAGACACTTACATGTGGTGCTCCTCCTTAAGTTTATGGTACTGTGCAGCTGTGTCCTCATGTCTCTGGTTTTCAGAGATGATCTTCTCTCGCTCTGATTTGAGTGCTTGCTCCAGTTGCTCTAGATCTGACTTCTGCTTTAACAGCTGGTTGTACCTGCACACATAAAACACTTCATAAGGTTTCAGACAGTTCCAGCATCACTCTCATCTAAAGTTCAACACTGGGGTTGGTAAAACACTACGGATAACTTATAGAATGTGAGTGGTGCTTGACCCAGCTGTACTTCGCCACCATGATGCAGTTTCCTAGGAGCTGTTCTGCTTGATGGCTTGGCTATGTTGTGGGTGGTTGCCCTATATTAAGCAATTACTAAGTTATTTTTAGGGGGTTGTAAATGTGTTCAGAGTAGTTTATTATTGGATTATATCAAAGCTCACCCAAAACTTCATGATATATTGGTGAATAGATCAGGACTATTACAGTTTTATTCACAGTAGCAAATTTGTTATAAGCATGACAACAGAACTTATCAATCATGACATAACATAATGAGTTATGACCAGGCCTGCATGGAATCTGTGCCCACAGACATCAACGGAGAAACTTAACGGATTGTAGTGAACCTTATTGACAACTATACACACTCCTCATGCGTTTAGTACGCTGTGCTGTTTGCCGTAACAGTGTTCTACTGAGAGCTAGCAATAACAATATTTAAAATTTCTAAAAAAAAACAAAATCTAGTTTCAGTTTTGTTATGCTGCAAATACTACTATTGTTTAAATATTTTTTCTCATTAATTTACATTCAGTACACGATATTGATAAAACGAAAACAAAATTTTAGAAATGTCTGTAAATGTATTAAAAAGAAAAATGTAAATATTACATTTACATAATCATTTAGACCACTTACTACTAGTACTCACCTTTGGCAGCAATTACAGCCTTAAGTCTTTTTTTGGTATGACACAACATGCTTTGTGGACCTAGACAGGGGTATTTTCTGCCATTCTTCTTGCAAACCCTCTTAAGCTCGGTTGCTTTGGATGGGGACCATTGGTGAACAACCAGATCTCTTCAGAGATAGGGTTTGAGGCTCTCAGGGCTCTGGCTGGTTGTCTCTAAGCCACTCCTGCGTTGCCTTGGCTATGTGCTTAGTACTAATTTGGTGTATTAAAGATACAATCTCTCTATAGAAGCTTTCAATCACAAAGCTTCTTTGTCTTCACTAGTTCAATGAATGAATTGAAATAAATGTTCTGTCATTTGCAGTTAAATGTATTACATAGTAATGTATAACATTACATTAAATGTTACAGGTCTCTGTAAGTATTCAGTAGTATTTAGCATTTCAAGAACTTTTCGGGAAAATTTGTAGGGGGAAATTATAATAGAACGGGACTAAATATTAATGGAGACTATAAGCTCAATTAAAGTTTTTCTACAGATGTGTCTACTGAACTAATTAAAACTCTATTTTGATATAATTCTGACAAAATACCATCAGCTTTTTTATACACTTAAAACTATGCTGCAGAATTCTGCAGATTTTATTAAAAATCAGTGTATAAACAGCAGAATAATCTACAGATTCTATCTGGTCCTGGTCATGACAAATGTTTTTACCTTATGATAAAAACCTGTAATATTTTCAGTTAACTTGAAAACACATTTAGTCTATTATTACGAAATAATAATTCATTAATAATAATAATAATAATAAAAAACAACAATAATTAAGTCTTCAAAATAATAATAAAGAAATGTAAATTCAAACAATCACTCTTCCGATCACACTGGACGCGTGCAGCTGAATCTTAGCTTAACACAGGTTCTATCACACAAACGCTCTAGTGTGAATTTTTTTTATTATGAAAAAAGCGGGCTGATATCGTCACAAACTTTTTGGTGCCTTCTTGACCAAGAGCATTTAAAGTTGCCAATTGCATTGTAAAATGTGTGTTTACATTTTGCGAACAATACCGATTCTCTTGCATCTAAATGCAAGATGACGGCATGGCAGTAGCAGGCAGTGGCCACTCCGGATACAAATGGTGCTATTTTTGTCTTTAGCCCGACTTTCAACGGCACATGGACGTCAGAGCTACCGGTGTTCATGTATATCACCGCTAGAAACTTTTAGAACTGAACAACAACACCACAGGCCTTCAGCCCTCG
This sequence comes from Ambastaia sidthimunki, assembly GCA_036877625.1. NCBI lineage: Eukaryota > Metazoa > Chordata > Actinopteri > Cypriniformes > Botiidae > Ambastaia > Ambastaia sidthimunki. The sequence continues at coordinate 7,398 of JAZGTK010013631.1, read as the reverse complement.
GCATCGCCTGATGCCGGTGGCCGGGGAAGAGGATGTCGCAAGCAGTGCGTGAGAAAGCAGAAGCGCGGCAAGAGGGGGGGTCAGCGCTAGGCTGAAAACAGTAAACTACACGGTGTGAGTTTAGAGACTGCTGCATCTTTGTTTTCATAGAGACGTGGCTCAGCGACAGAGTTCCAGACACCGCCATTCAGCTAGACGGACTAGCCTCATTTCGTGCCAACAGAAACACAGCTCTGTGCTGTAAGGCTCGCGGCGGTGGCTTGTGTGTTTACATCAACAAGGAATGGTGCAAAAACTCAGTGCTAGTTTCTAGCTACTGCTCATCGTTTATGACTGTTAGATGCAGACCATTTTATTTACCACAGGAATTCACTACCGCTTTATTATCGCAGTGTACATTCCCCTCAGCGCTAACACTAGTGATGCGCTCTGAGAACTGTATGGGGCTATTAGTGAACTGCAGAACTCAACCCCTGACGAACTGTTTATTGTTGCTGGAGATTTCAATCATGCAAATCTCAAGTCACTGCTCCCTAAATTCCATCAGCCTAACTAACTACATCTACCACTAGCTACAGGACAACTCCACCTGCCTGTGACAGAGATGCCTCCTTCCCAGATGTGCTGAACAACTTCTATGCTCGGTTTAAGGCACAAAATAGTGTGACGGCGAGGAAGACCACCCCTCCTCCCAATGACTAGGTGCTGTGTCTAACCATGGACGATGTGAGGAAGACTCTACACAGAGTTAACTCGCGGAAGGCTGCTGGACCAGACAACATTCCTGGTAGGGTGCTCAGAGGATGTGCAGACCAACTGGCAGATGTTTTCACAGACATCTTCAACACCTCTCTGAGCAGCACCTCTCTTGAAGCACGTTGTTCCATCGTCCCCATGCCAAAGAAGTCTCCATCTGGTCCTTACCCATCTGGACAATAAAAACACTTATGTTCAAATGCTGTTTATAGGAAAGCTGAACCTGCTGGGCCTAAACACCTCCCTCTGCAACTGGATCCTGGTCTGCAACTGGTCACGACCGTGGTGGGTCTCATCAGCAAGAGCGACGAGTCAGCATATGGAGAGGAGGTGCAGCAGTTAACGGACTGGTGTAGAGCTAACAACCTGTTTTTAAACACGGACAAAACTGAAGAGATGGTTGTTGACTTCAGAAAAGCACAGAGAGATCACTCTCCGCTGAACATCGGCGGCTCCTCCGTGGAGATCGTCAAGAGCACTAAGTTTCTTGGCATTCACCTGGTGGAGGACCTCACCTGGTCGCTCAACACCAGTTCCATAACAAAGAAAGCCAAGCAGTGCCTGTACTTTCTGCGAAGGCTAAGGAAAGCACATCTCCCACCCCCCATCCTCATCATTGTTAGATCAGAGTCCCCATGCCAAGACAATAATTAGAATCCAGCCCCGGATGCCAGATCCCGCCAGAAATATCAATTCTTCCAGTAACAGAACAAATTGTCAGCAGAGCTGTCGATACCCAAACACTGTTAACAGCAAGTCTTGTCTGGTATCTAAAATACCCAAAACTAGTGTTAAACAGTCTTCTGTCAGTCAAGTTGACCGATGAAAGCCAGAGAAGAGCAGAAGCAGGAGACAAAGTGATGATGGTATAAGAACAGAGTTTATTGAACAATCTTAGTTGCGTATGTCTCAATGTTCACACTTCGTCTGAAGAACACATTTCAGCAGACAATGATATATCAAACTGATTCATGACAACATCCCATAAAACCTTGGGTTTCCATAAACATCCCCTCTTATCAGAGGTTATACAGACCAAACAATTAATGAAACCCCACAATCATGAGACTGAACAATAATGAAAAAGGTTAAGCAAGAAAAATAAGAAATATAAAACAGAAAAACATAATAAAATGATAAATGAATAAACAATAAATACTTAAATAATGATAAAAATAATCAATTGATAAATTATGTGAATAACTAATGATTTTTAAATGATTGTCAATAATTATGTAAATAAATTATTATAAATTAATTAAAAACAAAACATACAAATCAAAACACAACACAAACAATTTGCGTGCGAGGATCTAAGGATCCTTCACCATGTTCTACAGAGGGACGATCAAGAGCATCCTGATTCTGAGCATCCAAGACCCTGCAGCGGGTAGTGAGAACAGCTGAGAAGATCATCAGGGTCTCTCTTGCCTCCATCATGGACATTCACACCTTACGCTGCATCCGCGAAACCACCAGCATTGTGGATGACCCCACGCACCCCTCACACACCCCTCACACACACTTTTTACCCCCCTGCCTCCTGGTAAACGGTACCGAAGCGCTTGGGTCCTCACGACCAGACTATGCAATAGTTTCTTCCCCCATGCCATCAGACTCTTAAATACTCAATAACCATTTGCCATTTGCACTACTTGCCATTTGCACTATTAATTATTAACTACTACTGTCATTCTTAAACTGAACTCTGTACTGGTCAGCGCTGCACTGGGACCCACTATGTCATTGTCTGTCCCAGTAGTCACTGTTCTGTCTTGTGCTGTCTGTTTGCACTTGTGCACTTTATGTATATAAATTATGTAAAATTGTCACACATAGCTCTGTGTTGTCCTATGTAGCACCTTGGTCCTGGAGAAATGTGTTTTGTTTCACTATGTACTTGTATATGGCTGAAATGACAAACTCCACTTTGACTTTGAGATGCATTTTGCGATTTTTGTTTTTGTTCTGATGGAATTATACAGACAATTATGAGTAATACATCTGAAATAGTCATAGGGCAGCAGATTTGGTTTGGGTCTGTCTATGGGATGTTTTATAATCTACCATGTAAACAGTTTAGGTCCAACCTGACATACTGTATGATGTCCAGTGATGGGTCAAAGCTGTATTAATCAGGGTTTGTTCATATTATCAGCTACAGTAACAGTGATGCATGTCTTAGCATACATTACGCAACAAGAGTTTACAGTGTCCTCTATTAATACACTGACACCATATAAACTAATGTTTCAATTAGGTGAGCAATCTAATAGTGCCATTTAGTGATGTTGCTTTGTACCTGTTCTCCAGGCTGCGGTGTTCTACCTCCAGGCCCCTGTGGATGCTTTTTAGGTCTCCATGTTTGCTGATGAGTTCCTCGTACTCTGAGGCCTGGCGTTCGTGGAGGTCAGATAGCTTCTAATGGTCATGGAGCAGTAGATTGTACAGTGTGCAGAGTTCCTCTTTCTCTCGAATTGCTGCATCTGTCTTGCTCTCTGTACTGGACTGCTGTGCCTGCAGCTGAGCATTCTGGGACATGAGTGTGGTTCTCTGAGAGCTCAGTGTGGAGTTTTCCACCTGTTGGCACAAAACTAAAGATCTTTCACCTTAACCTGACTGACATTGATTTAATGTTTCTGCACGAGACTGCCTTTACATATTTCAGAGGATTAAAACTTTGTTACTAAATCTTTGTTACATTCATGAAGACCAGCAGTCACACTCTGACCTAAATCCGGCTGACCCTGATCTGAGTTCCCTTACAGAGACATGACTTTATTTAGGAACTGACAGTGATATATAGGTTCAGACGGACAGAGACTGGAACCTGAAGTTTGGCGTTATGTGTTTGGAGGGTGTTGTTGTTCTCCTGGAGTGATGCCGTCTGTTGTTGCATGGCTAATATCTGAGCCTGGAGATTACAGCTCTGACACTCCAGCTGCTTCACCAGTGTCCTCAGACCCTGTTTCTCTGCCTGAAGAGTGCCATTCTGGTCAAACAAAGAGCAGATAAATGTAACACAGTTTAAACCACACTGATATCTGATGGATCATTTCATCACTGGTGGTCTCTGGTGTGTCTCTGTGGTTAGGGGTGGGGAGGATCTGATAACAAATTGAATTTGTGCTGGTGAAATAAAGATACTATTCTATTTTTACAAAAAAAAGCTAAAAAATATAGTTGCAAGCAGAGATGACAGGCCCAAGCGCTATGGCACCCTTGTCACCTGGTGCTTCTTAGAAAACGATGCATAGTTGTCAAACTGTCAAACTTTAGTCAAATAAGGGGTTCTACAGAGCCCGCCTGACAAGTCCATGTCTAAGCTTTTGCCCATGACCACTGATACGTGTGCCAAATGTTTTCAAGCATGTTAAGAGCCTCAAATACACCTAAATTAGGTTTTGAAGTAAAATGTTTCAAAAAAAGTTCGGGGACAATCACATGAAATCCCTAGAAGAAGTATTTAAAAGTTCATAGCATGCGCTCTTCAGAAAATTCAACAACTTCCTGTTGGGCAGAGCTAAGGAATATTAGGGTGAAAGTTGTTCAGGTCGACAAGAGCCATAAACGTACCATGTTTCGTAGAGTTGCGTGCATGTATGTAACATCTTTTGTGCCCTGTACTGGGGGCACTACCAAGCCCCCCTGTCCTGCCTATGCGACAGCCTTTGCTTGGCACTAATAGCCAACAACTATGTGAGGTATGTGCCAGGTTTCAAGAGTTCTTGAGCGTGTTAAGGGAACCAAAGGCCCTGAAAACCTTAGTAAAAAAATAGTAATGAAAAAAATAGTAATGACAGACCCAAGCACTACAGCGTCATCGCCACCTGGTGCTTCTCAGAAAGCAATGCATAGTTATTACATGCATTTAATACTGAAAATAACAGAGAGCTATTTATGTTAGATAAAATGTTAGATATGGCGCTTAAATTTGTAAACAGAAAATATTATGAGATGAGTAACAAAGCAAACAGGCTTTTAGCCTTTCAACTACGTAAGGTTCAAGCTAGCAGAGTTGTTCCAAAAATCAAGCACCCAGATACTTCAATAATGTTAACTCAACCAAAAGATATAGTTAATGTATTTGAAGATTACTATAAAAATTATATGAAGGTCAGAATCTAAGAAACAAGAAAGAAAAAGTCAAAAGTTTTTTGCAACTGACTTAAATAAATTAACAGAAGAAGAAGCAAAGGAAATGATATCCCCTATTACAAAAGAAGAAATAAGGGAGACTCTAGTAAAATTAAAAAATAATAATCACCAGAGGTAAACAGATTACCCGGGAAAGACATTTGTAAATTAATTGGCTTCTAATTTATGTAAAGTGTATAATTATGTACTACAGAATGAAGACCCACCACGCTCATGGTCTGACGCAATCATTACTGTACTTCATAAAACTGGAAAGGATCCTACGCAATGTACGGCTTATAGACCAATAAGCTTACTATGTCAGGATATGAACATTTTTACTTCAATATTAGCAAACAGAATTCAAAAACATTAAAAAAAAATTGATTAAACCAGATCAGACTGGATTTATTTCTGGAAGATATGCAGTAAGCTGGAGTAATATAAGAGGAGCTTTAAATTTACAGCAGGCTGGAAAAGATAGTAAAATACTCTCAATGCTTCTCAGCTTAGATGCTGAGAAAGCGTTTGATAGAGTGGACTGGGTGTTTCTGAAACAGACTATTAATTACATGGGATTTCATGACACTTTGGTCAAATGGGTAAAGGTTTTTTAAAAACCCTAAATCTAGAGTTCGAGTCAATGGTCATTGCTCAGAGTTTTTTAATTTAGGTAGGGGAACTCGTTAGAGAGATGCAATGTCTCCAGTCTTATTTGCACTTTGTATCGAGCCACTAGCAAAATTAAAAAGACGCAACCCCAGAATACAAGGGATAAAGGATAAAGGAAGAAAATGTCTAAGATATCATTATATGCAGATGACATATTATTATTAATTGAAAACCCTGTTACATCTCTCCCGGCCCTCTTAGAATGCCTCAGAGACTGTGGATTAGTTTCTGGATACAAAGTAAATGCTGATAAATCTGAGGCAATGATGATATCAGGACATTGGCCCACTTAGACAATGAGGTATCTTTTCGATGATCTAGTCAGGGTTTTAGATACTCATCCTTACACCCATGGCATCACACTTATATATGGCTAACTACACACAGCTTTTTGAGAATATAAAAAAAGACTTGGCTAAATGAGAAATACTACCTCTCTCTATGTTTGGGAGGATAGAATCTGTGAAAATGAATATATTGCAGAGACTTCTCGTCCTATTTCAATCTCTTCTAGTTTGGGTTCCTTTCTCAGCATTTAATAAATTACAAAAATTGATTTCAAAGTTTGTTTGGCAAAATAAAAGACCAATATAGGACTAAAAATAAAAATAAAGATGGGGGGGTTTGAATCTTCCTAATCTGAGATCTAAGAAGTTCTGCCATTTATGGATTTGCAAGCACAAAAAAGAGTGAAGAAAACAAATATATGGATACAACATAATGTCAAAATTTGGTACAAAGTACAAAAAACATTTAAAGGAGCAATAGCCCTATCACGTGCAATACCCATTAAAGATAACCCATTCCTTCTATATCAGACAGTGCCTTTAGTAGATGGGAAAAGAATGGTTTAAAGGTAATTGATAAACTTTTTGATGGGGAGACCATACAATCTATTTCACAATTATCTGATAAGTATAAATTGAGATCTAATGATTTCTTTTTATTTATTTACAACTACGACACTATATCATAAACACTGGGATATAATAAAAAGATGTCCAACAAATAAAATAAATTAATATTATTGAACATGGTCTACCTACTAAAAATCATATAGCCCATATTTACAGAAAACTAATGCTAGACAAATCTGATGACTCGTTTCACCAAAAGAAATTGGGAGTTAAAGTTAAACACTACAATAGAGGATGAGATGTGGACAAATATATGTGCCAGTTGTCATAAGGGTATTAGCAGTCAAATGTGGAAGGTCTGACTGGAAGCTGAAAATGAGATTCTTCAGAGTCCCATTGGTAGTTGCCAGATTTGAGTGCTCCTCACAATTATCACAATGCTGGAGAGATTGTGGGAGGGTGGGGGACTATGTTCATATAATTTGGGAATGCCTCAAAATAAAAGTATATTGGCAGGGAGTTAAAAGGGAAATAAGTAAAGTTTTAGGCTGCGATATACCAATGCACCCAGTATTTTTTTGCTTGTTGGTTTCCCCCCGGATCAGTTCCCGGATAAGTAAATCCCACCCTTTTTGTTATGCATATATTATTAATGGCAGCTAGGAAGATAATTACTGTGAACTGGATGAAGATGCACAAACCCACTTTGACAGAATGGACACAGAGACTTAATCAGATATACAGTGCATCCGGAAAGTATTCATAGCGCTTCACTTTTTCAACATTTTTTTATGTTACAGCCTTATTCCAAAATGGATTAAATTCATTTATTTCCTCAAAATTCTACACACAATACCCCATAATGACAAGGTGAAAAGTTTTTTTGAAATTGTTGCAAATTTATTAAAAATAAAAAACCTGAAAAATCACATGTACATAAGTATTCACAGCCTTTGCTCAATACTTTGTTGATGCA
>JAZGTK010013630.1:0-14207 GCA_036877625.1 Ambastaia sidthimunki | reverse complement strand
AAATTTTAAGCCGCTTTATTTTATAATCAGTGCAACCCATGTTATGTATAGTATTCATCTTCTATATTTTGAAGGAAGACAGATAAAAATAATGATGAAAAAAGACAGTTTGGCACTTGGGGCTCCTCTGTGTTCATTGATTTCATTAGGTTCATTAGGTACCCCACCTCATTAGGGGAAATTGAGGTGGGGTACAGTTCCAGTCACGCAGCTCTGGACCACAGCAGGTGTACACTACACGTTCAATGAAAACAGCTGCTTGTACAGTTTACTACACTTTTTTTAAATCTGTTTTCTCTCCTTTTCTCCCTCCTTATTGATTTCAACCTCAGTTTAGAAGTTCTCTGGCTTATCTCTCTCTTATCTTACCTCTCTTATGTATCCTGCCATATTCGTCTCTCTATTACCATTAATCCTCATTGAAATTTAATAGATCATCCAGTCAGACTGTTCTAATTTTTCAAATTTTTTTTTTTAAATCCTTCAATAAGGAGCTATTAGATGGAAATGCCTCACAAAGCAGTAGTGTTAACAAACCAAAACATGTTAATCAGCAATATGATGGGCTTAATCTAAAATCTTAAAGCCACATTGGGATCTTTTACAATCTGCTGCTGATAAGGGACCTGAACTCATTAAATCAGCTCCTCTAACATTTCATTGCTGGAATACAGCATTATGAAAATAAGGGGCCATTCATACATTCCATGAATACAAGTTTTTAGTTTCTAGTGTATCTGTTTCTGAGTCAATCAGTTATCTTATCAGGGCCTTTTTTTAGTGTGAACTAGAAGAAAGCCTTGAGTAATTGCTGTTGTAATTGGACCAATATTTGTACTGTAATAGTGTGTGAAAGGGCTAGTGGTATTTTTTTTTCTGCTGGAGTTTGACAACAACCTGGCTTTGCTAATTCATGGCTTTTTTGATGGTTGATGAATCCTGACAGACAGACACAAAATGACTTTCTTGATTAAAGTGTGGAACAATACGGAAGATATCAAAGAGGTTACAGAAAGGCACTGTATGTCTGTAGAGAAGGTCTAGGAGGTGACACACCAGTGCTGGAAGTGATCTTTGTGGTGGCCTTGAGGTGACAAATATGAAATGACAGCACACCTCACTGTGTGACCTTTCTTATTGAAAGACATAATCACAAAGCTCTCCATCTTTTACAGGCACACACCTGCCATTCACCAGTGCTGTGGAGAACATACCAAAACCAACCAACCACTTATTTGCTCTCTTTTCCTTTTCTGTCTCTCACTTAGGCATTGTTTCTCTGATTTCCTTGGTGGTTCTGTCATACGACCGCTACAGCACATTAACAGTGTACCATAAACATGGTCCAGATTATCGCAAACCTCTGCTGGCAGTAGGGGGGTCCTGGCTATACTCTTTGATCTGGACAGTGCCCCCCCTCCTGGGCTGGAGTAGTTATGGGCTAGAGGGGGCCGGAACCAGCTGCTCTGTATCATGGACCCAGCGTACTGCCCAGTCTCATGCCTACATCATCTGCCTGTTTATATTCTGCCTGGGTTTACCGGTGCTCATCATGGTCTACTGCTATGGAAGACTGCTCTTTGCTGTCAAACAGGTAAGAACCAGAAATTTGGTTACAGACAACGGTTTTACTTGTGATCAGAGTGCAATATCGATACTTGTCAAGCTCCAAATGAAGGAAAACGGCATGGAATTATTTACTAGTTGGATGGAATATGGTTTAATGGCCTGACTACTTTAACAGCATAATTAACAGCAAAAAGCAAGTCTGGTCTTGTTTGCAGCAATTTCCGAACCATTATCTTAGTCAGGAAAGGTTTGTTTGATCAACACAAAAAATGCCCAGTCATCATTTGTTTTATTGACCACAATAACAGCTAAGTGAAGAAATAAATTAACAATAATTGTGTTGATGAAAAGATGACTTTTACAATGTCAACTCTACAACTGTTAAAAAAATAAGAAAAACATAAGTAACATGAGTAGTAACAAGTTAACAGGTAACAAGAAGCAGAAAAGATGTATGTTACCATGGTTATAGAACAATAAAAATTGTACAACAGTCTTAAGACTGTTCTCCTAATGTGTTATGTTTCTTGTCTTTACAAGTGCTCAACGCAAAAAAAGCTTCTCTTATCTACCTACAGCAAACTCTGTCACATGTCTGTTAGCATGTTGCCAAGAGCTAATTTCCTTTAGTGGGACCTGTTGAGAGTGCATGACAATTTCATCTGTGTGCATGCAAGCGTCTGATTGGATTTGGATGATGTATTACCAGGGTGTCACACTCACTGGAGTATAACTGAGTTCATGTGGTTGCTGTGCAGATGATAATTTTGAAATTTTCCATACAATTTTCCATACAAGTCAATGTGACACATCCAGATATACATGCAGTTCATCACAGCCATGTTTTATAATGCAGCTCATTAAGATGTTTTCTCAGACTCAGACTTGAATGAAAATACTTCATGTAAAATATGAAATCTGTACTATAAGATGTTTAAAACATTGAACATCCCTACCTGTCATTGCAAACATATGGTTTAGAGTGTAAATGGGTTCTTCCAAATGAACAGTAAAGTGACTTTGACCCAACTGAAGATTAAAGTGGATCATAGAAGCATTATTAGAGAACTTTGTCATATAGAAAAAAAGCTTTATTTTATATAGAAAAGCTTTGCTGTCTTATAGCCTTGACATCAATCAGCATATAAAATCTGAAATGGGTGGTGCAAGTTTTCAATATTCAGTTAAAGTGAAAAACCATGTAAACCTTTAAAAAGGAATATTTTCACAAACTGATATAAAAACACCTTAAAATTTAGAGTTTCCCAGTTATAATTGCAAATTTCAAATTTTTTTAGTTGGAAATTTTAATTAAGGCACTTCTGACATAACATGAATGCAGCATTAACCTGCGACATTTGGATTAGAAGCTAAGATATTAATTCCCTGACTTCTCCATTCCAGTGTTGTCTCTTTACTGTCCTGCAGACTCTCTGGGGAATTGTGCTGATCCATTCGGACTGATTAATCTTACAGATGGAGGATCTGGCTACTAAATCACGTGTTTGGTTCTGAAATGGTGGAGTGCTTGTAGCTTGTTCTTACAGCAGTTTAGAATTTAAACTAGTCATCCATGTTAAGAAAACATGTTGCACAGAGATGAAGAGACAAGCAAAAGTAAAAAAATGCGTAAAAAAGTGTTTTTTTGTATGTATTGTGCATCCTTTTTGTGAAAACTACAAAGAACTAGAGTTCTTCTGTTCATGAGGCAAATTCAATTCAAATTCCCACTTGTGAATTGAAAGGGAGTCAATTCAGATTATTAAAGGGAGATATTGATTTTCCTCTTAACGAGGAAACGTAAAGAAAAACATTAAACTAGTTTACATAGATTAATGTTGTTGTCCTTCAGTCTGCCCATTTTGAAAGACATTCATTACCGGCAGCATTCAAAAACAAGCTCAGTTTCCAATTACAAGCTAAATCTTGCTAAACCCAGTCTAAACTAATATTTCTTTCTTATGCCCATGTTGTTTGCCAAATCAATTTGTCAGATCCCAAAAGGTAAATCATATCTATTTTTTTTGTTTATGAATCAACATGAAATTTTACTTTCATAATCAAGACTTATTTCATAGAGAAGCAAAACATTCAGAAAAAAACTGCCAGCAGGATTAACAAGGAATAGATTTGTTTGTGAAAAATTGTCTTATATACAAAAATAGAAGGTAGTTTAGGAAGAGGTTTCTTTTTTTAAAAAGGGATTGATGACAAGCTTAGCTGAAAAAGACTCTTTAAAAAGTGTATTAGATCATTTTTGATTTCTTAGTGACTTAGACAGAATAGAGCAGTTTGTAAATTAACACTCTTCTTTCAAATTCTTTCAATTCTTCACTGCTGGTGAAAACTCATTTATACCTGTCATGAACTATCTCTGTGTCTCTCAGGTGGGAAAGATTCGCAAGACGGCAGCCCGTAAAAGAGAATACCATGTTTTGTTCATGGTCATCACCACCGTGGTGTGCTACCTTTTGTGCTGGATGCCATACGGTGTTGTGGCAATGATGGCGACATTTGGCCGGCCAGGAATCATCTCTCCCGTGGCCAGTGTGGTGCCCTCTCTTCTTGCCAAGAGCAGCACAGTCATCAACCCATTAATATACATCCTTATGAACAAACAGGTAAGATTATACCTGTATATATATAACCAGGTAAAAACTACATTCTTATTTAAAACTGTGAACACCAGGCCATTTACAGACACAAGAGTTCATAATTAAGCTGATAATTAATACATATACCATCTTCTGATTACATTTGTTTGTAAGATTTATCTCTCGGTCTTATCAAAACATCTCGCAGAGAGAGAAAAGAACTATTCACACACACAATTTTACAAGTAATGATCAAGGTTTTATTATAGAAACAATGGTCAAAAGAATACACAAACATTAAGTACTGTAAAAATGAATTTGATGACAAATGTGTATTTGTACAAATGTGTACACATTGAAATAAACTTTATAAAACATTCCATGGCTTTTAAATTTGAGCAGGTTTGTAATTGTCGATTGCCGATATTTAGAATCAATGGATCAAGAGTTTTTACAGATATAACAGAAAAGCAGAAAACACTTTAAAAGGCTGTGTGGTACAGAGCTAGTAAGTAGTAATAATGCAGTGAGCAAAGAAAAGCAAACACAGGGAAAAAAAGCACATTTATGTTAAGTACAGGAAATGCACAGAAGGGGAAAATGTATAGTACGGTAAGGAATTGGAAATGTACAGTACGTCAAGGAATAGGAAATGTACAGTACGGTAAGGAATAAGAAAGATGGCACAGATGAAGAGCACCACAGATACAGTACCATTCATACTCCGACTAATTTGGCACAGTCCTCACGGTTCTGCTGTGCACATCTATGACACTGTACTGAAGTTTACCAGTAAAAAACACCTGCAATTCTTTTTCCCCCGTAAACCTAAACCTTAAACTGATTAGAAACCACAAGCTTACCATTACAATCTTAATCTTAAAATTTTCATAACTGCAAAGGTAACATTTACCACAAATATTATCAAGCCCTGCTTTGTCACATGCTCTGTGTACTCCGTAAATGTATGTACATTTCTACCCCCTACCTGCCCCAACACCCACAAAGTAGTCACATCACCCCATGTCATTTAAAATCAAAGAAACACGTAAAAGTTAAAATTTACAGTTAACACTTCAAATAATACTCTTAAAATAACAATTATATCTAAAACCATCATGTCCTCTCTCTGTGACATTAATACTTCTGGTTAAGGCTTACGAAAAGACATTCACAGAGGAAAGACTTGTTTGACTGTGAAATAGACCAATGAGAAAAGAGAATGCAGTTTCAGTCCATCCATTGGTCAGAAAGCTTATCACAGTTTGGCCAACACAGGTTAAAAAACAGGGCCCAGCGATTACCACACATGCTCTGATACACAGAGCTAGGGCGCTAATCTAGTTTAGTTTACAGTTTGCTCATAGAGTTTGCATTATTTTCTGTTCCCATTGCTCCCTCTTTTCCTAATCACTTCCTGTCTGCTTTCCAGTACCCTGTCATTAAGTGGCAAAAAGGCCAAAGACAATTATCTGAACATCAAAGACTGCAAATCTGATTGGACAGTGGGTTCAAGTCTTGAACTATAAATGCAGTCCTAAAAACCAATAGAGGAGCCAGTTTTAGAAGACACACTGTGTAGTTGTTTGAGTCTGTTATGGTACAATACATCTAGACCTACTTGTTCAGTTTTCCACAGTAAAAAATAATAATTACGATCAATTTCCTATATGTCTACAATCCCCCAACATGGGGAAAATCAGAGTAAAGGTCAAACACCTTATTTTACTATAGAACTACAAGGAAGATGAAGTGTTTCACCCTGGCTGAGAGTATAATAAACTCCTGAGTGAAACAACCAATTGCAGTTTTACTTCTACTATATACATGAGCAATTAAAACAGACTTTAGCTCTGCTTACCAGATCTACAGAAAAATGACAATCAGTTTGTGAATGTTTTCTGTCTTAATTAAATTGCACATATTAAAACAATGCAAACAAGTAAACATAACTTCAAGTTTTAGCTTCCGTTAAAAAGTCTAACCACAGAGTGAATCAGTTTAAATAAACAGCTGTACATTTAAAAGACAATGCAGAGATGCATTGCTAATCATTCGCTTTTAAGAAAACCCCAGCCGGAGTTTTTAAGTGTTGCAAGACATTGATAAAGACCAGGCTACCTCGGTTTATGTTTAAAACAAATACCACCACTGTACTTGTTATATTGCCAAGATGCAGCATTAAATTCCCAGGTAAAATTTATAGTGCTGCATTAAATCCATAATACAAGCAATCAAATCCTTATACAGCATTATTCTCTTTTTCTGTAAACCACCTGCAATGGCAGGTTTTTAAAAATATAAAACAACTAGTAGATTAAAGTAGACTAAAAATGAATTTTTATTTTTCCGCTATTGAAACATTTAGGTTTTTGAAAAGAGGCTTGTAACTGACTCATTCAATAAGAGAACTGTACAAAATGTGTAAGTATTCAACGTCTGCTCTTCCAAATGGAGGCAAATACAGGCAGAGCAAAAACCAAAAACATTTCACTACATAGTTTGTTTACCACATTTCAGCGAGGAGTTTTGAAAGTGCAGAAACGTGTTTTCAAAGAGTCTTGAGAATGTGTGACAATGTATTTTACAGCAGAAAACAAAACCTAATGTACAAAAAATCTCTACCTATTATGGGGAAAAGCTTGAAATCTGTGTCAGTGTTCTTGCAATGCCTGTTTTGACAGTGTAGATTTCAGTGTGTTTGACCGCTAATACCTTCAGTTAGAAAAACACTGTTTTCTGATGGCTTTTAACAACACAGATCTATAAAAGCTTTTCTCGTGACACCTCTATTGCTATTCTATCCATCATTATTAAGCACAGGCTCAGAAAACGCAATTTTAGGTGACCTACAGCGGGTGGTTTTGGCCCGCACAACACCATCTATAGTCTATACAAACTGATCTGGGCCGCAGGCAAGTCCGGATCTGCGCAGTCCCGCGTCAGTCTGCAGAGGATCTCTGCTTTATAAAGGCGATTATTGCGTCTGTCTTTCTCAGGGCTCACAGGGAACCTTCTTGAAGCCGGGGAGCGTGACCTTGCCTTTATTTTTGAGGTCGCCCTCGGAGCCCACGTTCATACGCTGGATCAGCATCTTCTCGTAGAGCAGGGGGTGGTACGCACCCAGGGTGCAGGCCGCGTCGTAGTAACGCTCGTGATAGTGGCACAGGTCAGTCTGTCGTAGTGAAGGAATGTACTCGTACACATGGACCTCTTCACACAAGGACATCATCACTAGGATACCTGAAAAACACACAAAACACCAAACCACGTCACCATACCAGCCCACACAAGATGATACAGGAAGATATAAGATCTGCCGATCCACTTAAAACGAAGTTTTAGACTGATGGTGCTCTCATGTTGTGCTTATACAGCTTTAAAGTCAACATAAAAATGACATTCACTACTTATTTCACCCTAACAGGTTATTTAAAGTGAATGAAATAAATATTGGGGTTGCATTTTACTTTACTGATTGGAAACTTGATAAATTAAATGTTTTGTTACGCGTGACACTGACGGGTAGGGGTGGAAATACAACAGAGACTTCAGATGAAAGAAACTTTGTTTCAGAGGTGGAACAAGTTTATATACTCTGATAAATAATTACAGTTATTTCTTTTTCCAAGTTCTACAGATGTTTCCGAATCTTGTTTGGCTGTCAGAGACCATCAGTGCAGAACGGTCTCTCTCTTATGCCCTCAAACACCACCGTCATTGAGCTTCACCGCAGAGTCTACAGCAACACCGTTGCCTGCAGTGCCCAGATCTCCACTGGCAACCCCGACCGCAGCACTGCTGTCACAGAGAAAACCAACCCCCCACAGGTCCCCACCTGAACCATCATCACAGCCCAGCAGTCCCACACCAGTCCTGCTGTTCCTGTGAGCTATCGGCAGTCACAATGTTCAGAAATCTCATGTCACCACATGGACTGTGTGGACAATGTTCAGGCTTCCTGCGCTTTACTAAATGTAGCTGTCAAAGTTCTCCAATTCCTCTATTTTAATGTTTGTTCTTGTACATTTGCTCTTGAGAACATTTGGATAAGAAAAGAAAAAATGTTTCTGTTAAATGTTTCATTTAACCTTTTCAAGAGTATTATGTATGATTTAAAAAAACTGTTAAAGATATTTTACAAATTGACCAATTTTCTCTGTTGAAGAACAAGTTTTGAATACACAGCTATCACAGAGTTTAACAGATTTTCCTTTGTAGTAAATATATGTACCAATTGTTCATGTAACTCATTTGTGGCTTAAGCAGAACACACCATTATTACTTCTATTTGCTATGAAAAAAAGAGCTCTTATCACCATCGTATCATTTTGTGTATTAGATCAAATTTCCATAATTGGAACTAAAGTTTGAGTTGTGCAATCAAGCTGTAAACATAGAGGAGAGTTCTATACAAAAGTCAGAACACTGATGATTTCAGTGCATCACAGCTGTGAAGACAGTGTTTCAGGTACAGTGCAGAAAGTAAAGAACTATCTCCAGAGGGGGAACCTTTAACTCAGCATATAGACCCCCTCTGATAAATAATACATAGATTTCACTTGGGACCTGGGGTTGTGAATTCTTCCTACAGTGATATCAAAGGAAACAAAAGAAAATTTCTATTTGAAACTTGAATCTCTCAAGACTTATGGAACTGCTCAAGGTCATGAACATCACCACCATCTCAAGAATACTGAAGAGATTGTGTATATACTGTAAGTGCCAAACACGCAAACAGGACAACGTGAGCATTTCTGTGTCTATGTGTGTCTAATTATAAGAGTTAAAAAGAGTTAAAAAACAGTTACATGAAAAATTTTAGCTTGTTGATTTGTTGTTGATTTACTTGTGCCATTTTTGTTTTTTTAAATTTATGTACAAATCAATCTATAATTTTTTTGTTAATGAGGAGCCATAAACAGCTCTTACACCACAATTATTAATTGTACAGATGAAATTCCTAAAAAACATTCTTTAAAAATCAGGATCTATAACCAGCTGTCTACTGTAGAGAAAAGTAATCCCTCAAATGTGTCACACCAGCCCTTCTTTAGACCTCTATTACCATAGAAACAGGGTCCACGTTTGAGCCTATTCGAGATTGCGATATGCCCAGATTATAGTTCAATAAGAACTGCGGCCACAGATGATTACTCTCGAACCTGGAGCAGTGTCAGCAAAGCCAAAGTCTTATAAGAAAATCGGTAAGTAAAATACATTTTGCTGGAAGCCACAGACAGTATAAATTGAAACTGTGTCCTTATTCCAGAATTCCTTCGGTCAGATCACTTTTAATTATATAGTTCACTTAGAAATAAAAAACCTGTCCATACAATGACAATGAATAGTGATCTAGAATGCTCAATAAAGATGATAAATAAATTACAAAAGGTGTATATTGTTATATTTTAGGTGTTCTATAACCATACAAAAGCTTTGTGTGTTTGCAGACTGCAAACTTACATCTTAACCTCATCAAAAGCTTGAAAAATAGTCTTGTGACCCAACGCCATGATGTCAACATGCACCAACTTAAGTTTCTTGCACAAAGTGCTAGTACATGAAAATGAAGTCTAAAGTCTGTTAATAGAAGTCTGTTGTATGGCTTGTATGACTTATTTTTTACAGTTTATTATGACTTTTTTGTGCTCACACATTTTGCATGCACTCTCTTTTGGGCTTCAGAGTAAATGTTAATTTTTTTAAGTAAACTATTTTATAAAAGCATTGCATTATTTACATAATGCTAATACACTATTGCAAAATCTCTGTAACTGCATATACAGTCAGGATGATTTTGCTGGTGGTCAATGTCACATTTTCTTTGACTCTGGTCCAGCCCTAGTTTTCATTTAGAAATGGAGCATGCAGTGTCCATCTGCTGCTCTCTCTGAGTGAAGCAGATGCCCCTAAACCTCCAAACACACCAACAGAAGTCAAAACTACAACATCAATCTGCTGCAGGCTGTCCACCCTCAGGGCGAATTCACACAAAGGTGTTTGGAACCCATGACTATAGTTTAGGTTTCATCATTTCATATACAGTTGCAACTGGTATGAATGCAATCTAAGCCTGCAAAAATAAATCAAATGTTTTTTGACATCAAGCATGACTGATGTCCTGCAAGGAGAACAGTATATTTTTAAACATTTTGCAATTTTTAAAAGTGCAACTAGGAAATAGTTACGCTTACTATAAAGGTGAAATGTGTAACTTCTGCACAACTAAAGTCATTAAACAGAATTTCAAATTGTTTGCTGTCAGCTTAACACTGGGTCAACCAATCAGCTGGGACGCTTTGGCTGGGACTACTGGCTTGTTAACAACATGAGACCAACATTTACTGTTTCATAAGTGTGGGCAGCCACTGACAAGCTTATTTGCAGCATTTACATCGTCAAGGTCACATGTATGAGCTGGTCTTACCTATGAACCCTGAGGAGGGTGGGTTGGGCTGAATGGTTTCCAGATTGTTGCCCTGAATCACATCCCATAACTGCCAGATGTATTTCGGGTGCAGGATGTAGAAAGGCTGAGCGGGAAACTGAGTCCTGTAGTCCATATATGGTTTGAACAGATTGTAATCTGGATTTGAGTACCACTACAAACAAAAACACCACAAAAATATTACGACCAAAAAATAGTTTAAGAACTACCATGATATGATTTCAAATGGAGACAAAAATGTAACATTTAACTTGGTCAGTACTGGCTCCTTAAAATGAAAAATCGTTAAAGAAAATGGTATTATAGAAATTAGTCATCTAATAAAACCAAAACATCTAAATGAGTTTTTCTATAACACATTAAAATGTGAGTTATTGGACACCATTAGGCAATTTTAAACCCTATTTATGAGTCATCTTTCACCTCATATCCTCTGAAAATCTGTGAAAATGTCAGTTCTTTCTGCTGAACACAGGATATTCAGAACTCCTACTTTGAATGTTCTTTTATAAGTCATTTTTTAGCATTACTCTTTTAGTAGCAATACTCTTTTATAGCATTTATTCATTTATTTTTACATTAGTACTAGCATTATCCACCGCTCTGGTCAGTGGATAACCATTGCATTAGCGATTAGCATTAGCACAGAGCGGCAACCTTCTCTAGAGCAGCACAGAATGCAGATGCTCTAATTAAACACTGTTGGGGAACCCCTGCTCTATATCACAACACATCTGTTATTACAATTGTGTGTGTGTGATTTTTTTATTGTACACTATTTCCATCTAATACTTACCCATTCTGTTCATATATTCAAGACTGAGTGCACATGAGTCATCACTATGTTTACTAATGTAAATGAAATCAATGAAGCTATTATTATGAGCAGTTTTTTCCCAAACAAAAATAAATGCAGAGTATGAACAGCTGTACAATGATACAAGACATTCAGCAATACACTTACTGAATTAAGCCCAAAAACCTGAGCTCTACGTTTGTACCTCTGAGTTCATAAGGTCATAGTGCCCATTATGTTTAACACTTTACATTCATTGCAATAGTCACTCTTCTTAAAAGCTCCACAGGATGTTAATTACAGGCTCTTACATGCTGTGACACACTTTTGTGTTCTTGAATTGACTAGAAAAATGAAAGACCAAAGCAGAGTTAGAAGACTGTAAGGAAACGGAAGAGGGAAGAAAAAATTAAACCGACTGGGCAGAATAAAGCACTACGCTCTCAAAGAGTTTGTACTTTATGACCCTCTCCATTCTTCTGACAGCGGTATCTTTACGTAAACTAATTAGAAGCCAGTTAGTGTGCAGGGCATTTAAAGGGTCTATTATTTCCGTTTTTTTTTTAGAAAACGGGAAAGAAAAAGGCACAATCATCATGTTTTCAGAACACGGCATGATGGGATTGGGGCCAACAGAAGCTGAAGCTAAGATAAGGGCAGAAGAAAAGATGGAAATTATTTATAGTTTATTTATCTATTTATAGTTTGCAAAAAGAGACACGTCAACTGCTTTTGTACACGTTCCCAATTTTAGAAATGTGCCAGTGCAATAAAATCTCAGTCATCAGATACCAGATCTTGAAATGGTAAATACTGTCCATTATTATTAAAACAAAACTGGCTTTATAGGCAGAACAGCTATGTGGTCGGTACTCACTTTCTGTAAGTTGAGCGTATATGGTGCAGGGTCCCAAGCCACTAGTGTTACATTCTTATACAATGAGCTTGTGTTGAACTGGTGTTTGGGATTCACCAAAATCTGATCAGAAAACAGAAGGTATGTTAGTTATGCTGAAACAACACAGACAAACTGACAAAACTGTAGGGCAACAAACTTCATGAAACTGAGGTTTGACCAGCCAATAAAAAACAAAAATAATAATCTATGGAAACTAGGTATTGTAATTTAACAACTTACATTTTAGACTCTTCTTGACACAAATCAATAATATGGCTTCAAAAGCAACGCAATAGGAAAGTAGCACGATTTGAATGGTCTACTTTTACATTGCTCTAATGGTGCATTTTTGTGTTTAGGCGATTAAATTATCCAATTTTTTTGGGTGAACTGTTCCTTTAAGAGACAACATCAAATAAACAAATTCTTCCTTTCCTCTACTTGTTTACAGAGACGTGAACTGTGTCCTGTCATTAAAAGTGACGTCGATAAACGTGTAACAATCTCAGTATGTCATACAACAATCTGGAACACAAAATGCATCAGCTCTGTTTTAGTTTACCCAGCATGCATCTGTTCTAACTAGAAAACCACACACGATCAGAACACATGAAGCGGACGGGTGTTCAAAGCGTGCCGGGTACACAGGAAGTCACAGCACTACCTGTGCAAACATCAAACGCAGCTCACCTGAGAGTTGATGATGCGTATGGTGGTTTTATTCCCGACGTCTCTCTCGTAACCGTCGGTGGGAGCTGTATTAAACCGCAGAACAGCATCATGGGAGTCTGGAAATACACAAACCCAAGCTTTTATAAAGTAATGGCTGATTAAGTTATTGAACCATAATTGAAACACTGGTCTGAATAACAAATAAATTTCACTCTTGCCCAACTTCAGGGGAGAATAATGCAAAACAAACAAATATTCTGAGGGGCACAGAGGCTTCTAACTGCAAACATGAATAAAACCATTTTTTTTGGAATTGAATAGAATAACACATTGAATATAATGCTAAAGGATTTATGAATTCATGATTTAATCTTACAACTGTTATGGCTCATATCTTACTAATGCACAGCTTGCAGCCTACATTAGGAATTCCTGGAAATAGGCTGGCAGAGACCATTAAATCAATAAACATCAAAGCCTTTGTAAACATGTTTCTCAGAATCATTTACATTTTTGCATTTGTCAGATGCTTTTACCCAAAGTGACTTATAAAGAATTCAGAAGCATTCATTTGATCAATTTGTGTTTCCTTTGAATGAACCCATGACCTTTTAAGCTGACTGAACTAAGCCCTCTACAATCTGAGCTAAACCATCACTTGAATCTTTCCTATAATTGCATGACATCCCACTAACTCTGAGGCTGTGCAACTGTTCAGTATGTTTGTTTAACAGAGTACAAAGCAGCAAAACTCAAGTCTCCAATCCGGCTTTTCATTGGTTTCATGATTCAGTCACAGGCTCATGATTTTTTTGGATGAATAACCATTAAAATCCTGTCTGTTTATTACACAAACTGTCAAGTGGCTTGGGAAATCTTGCGATACAGCAGAACACAAAGGTAACACAATGAAAAGTATTTTGCTATTGTTTTTGTCCTTGACAGCATGTGTCCCTATTCACTTTTATGGGATTGAAAAAACATAAGCATAACATCTTGTGAAAGAAATCCATACAGGTAAATTGTTTGAAATGGGTTTGGATTTTGCCGGCCAGATTCCAAATTATCTATGGTGGAGTGGATAGTATATTTTTTATTTTTGGGTGAACAACAACTACAAAACAACATTTGCTCAAGAGTTACAGCATTTCACAAAATACATAAAATACACACACAGCGTCTGTGGTCTAAAACAACAGTGCTCTCTAGTGGATGATATGTTTAGTG
>JAZGTK010013629.1:0-14208 GCA_036877625.1 Ambastaia sidthimunki | reverse complement strand
GGAAAATGATGTACAACACTATGGAATGTCAAGGGCAGATGGTGCAAAGCAGGTGGAAGAAGAGCTGGTCTTCCGTGTGTACAGTGGATTACAATGGCATTTCTTCTGTTCAGTCTGGCTTTCTATAGCTCACAGCAAAGCTAGGCCAGATTTTTTTTACCTCCTTTCCTCCAGAATAATAATAATACATATAACATGTATTCCCTTCAATACATGAACATAGGACATATAACTCCAGTTCAAATTCTGGACACACTTTCTTTATTAATACTATTTCACACATTTCAGAATAATCTAAACACAGGTTTTGTTTTGAAAAATGTTCAAAAGCCAAGTTATATTTATCGACAAGTACAAGTTATATTTATCTATGTAAACACGAAGGCGAAAAATTACAAATGACTTCATAAATTCAGTCAGGTGTGTCTAAACCTTTGAATGGTAGTGCATAGTCATACTGTGTAAAGCCAGTCTAATAAACAACCACATTCAGAAATTAAGCATATGGCCCAACCCAAGACACTCTACAGCTCAGCTATTATAATCTTTTGTCAGATTCACTGATAGTGTTGCTCCTCTCAGCTAACTCATTGATCTTTCAAAATTATTTTTCTCTGACATGTGCTAATCTCCTACTGTCACTGTCTCTAAATGTCAACCATCAAACAGAATTACTGGAACAATGCCATAAATGATTATCTATTATACTGTCTGAAAACAGACACACAAGGGCCCACTCACTCTCCTATACACCCACACAGACAGGTAGGCAGGGGTTGTCACTAAACTACTGTGCACCCAGTCAAGACTCTTCAAAGTTTCTAATAAATTACTACAGGGTTAAAGCACTAAGTTGAGGTCAAAATGACAGACTGGTTACTTGGCTTTTGTTCAAGGAATCTGGTAAACTTGTTCCTTGGTGGAATGTCCTCTAAACGTCCCAACCATTTTACTGTAATCTTATTGTCAAAATACTGAGTTGAACATGAAACACCAGCCTTGACATACAGCAAATCCACTGTTTAAAGTATTCACTACAAATCTGTCCTAAAGTTTAAAAGCAATAATAAACAAAACATAGTTCAATCCCGTGCAAATATGATTCATAAGGAACATGTTGATACTATTCTCATAATTGATAAAAACACGATTTATCAATTGGCAGTACGCGACGAGCATTTCAAATGATAGAGAACAATACAACGAATGTGCATATAAGCTTTTTATACAAACTTGAAACGAGTTCGTAAAACAGACAAACTTGTTCGCCATAAAGTCGTCACTCGTAAAAGGAGCGTGGGCTTTATGTAACAGACAATTACATACGATACAAGTACTATATGATTAGCTAACAAACCAGGACTAAAGTGTAGTTAAATTTACCCTCTGTATGACGGTCAGTCTTCTACTGTTGGTAGCAGATTGCACTACTCCGCAGTTTCGATTTGCACGTCTTCCGTTCTGCATTTAAAACCCTCCCCTGTCATCACTCCTTTCTCATTGGATACTACTATGAACTATGTTTCCCTTAGGTTACAGTGTAACTCCATTAAAATCGCTATAAAAACTATTTCTTTTTCCTATTTCCATACTATTTCGCATAGTGTTTCAACTATTTCCGTGTTGTAAAATGGTTTTGGAATTTGTGAAAGTGGTATTTTGTAGCTGCTTTGTAAACACAACTAACAGATTTAGCGATCAAGGAGACCCTATGACGTCGAAAGAAGACTGAACTCCTGTCACTTACACTTTGAAATACGTGGGCACGTATTTTACATGTACAGCTGTTAAAGGCACGACAGTTGTGTAGGTTGACAAGGTTGTTATTGGAAATTGATGTATAAATTAATTGTTTAATAAAAGAGGGAAGTGAAGTGTACTATAAAGACTGTCTGTATGTCATAAAGATGCAAATTTGTATGTAATATGTTTTTCCGTTCTTGTTGTTTTATCAAATTGATAACTGCAAAATATGTAATGTGTAGTTTCCCTTAATGCCAGTAGATGGTATTATTTTCACTTTATTGAGCTGTACTCAACCACGAGAACACTCATGGTAACTGCATGCTGTCATGAAGCTATAAATGACATCAGCAGGGTAGCAGCCACCTGTTATTCACTACACTTGCTTACAGTACAGAAATAGGTGAATGTGGAAGAGATATCTCCTACAGTTACATAGCATGTATATATAATAGACATAAAGCCTTGGTATACACTGACAAGAAAAAAACATGTTCTGCACTTTATCCTTATCATGATATATATTATTTTTAAAGAAACCATTAAAAAGATATAGGAGAGACAAAACATGAGCACAGCTATGTAGGAAATTCTTTTAGAAACAGAATACCCAGATGACTTGTCTGCTATACAGAATATAGCTCATTTATAAAAAAAAACATTTGTTTGTGTTTGCTTGTGCATCACATTTGTGAAGACAGTTTATTTTTGGCCTATGTATTGTATGTTACAGTATGTTCAACCCTAACCTGGTGAGTTAAAGAATAAAAATTACGCAGCAATTAAGTTAAATTAAATTTTTATTTTAAAAGCATTTTCAATGGCACCACACTATCATAATTTGTAAAATATTCATTTATTTATATATATATATATATTATACTGAGTTAAAACAAATCCAGACATATTTAAAATATAACAGACAAATATAAGCAGATAAGCGACAATAACAACATGTATGTAATGTTTATTCACTTTATGTAAAACAAATTTAACTTTTTAAGCCTTTTCTTTTGTAACTAAGCAGAATATCAGCAATTACTCTACATGCATTTAGTATATGACTGTACTGTTTAATTTCCAGGGTGCCCGATGTACAAAACGACACTGACTTGTCTTAGAATGCAGATGAAGTGTTTAAGAATTACATTGTGACAGAGGTCAGAGTTTAAAGTACAACGTTGCTTTGATTCAGTCGTTCCCATGGTAACGGGTCGCTATTCTCTGTGACTATAGTATTTCGTCGTTCGCTCCAGAAATGCTCGAGATCCGGGAGAGTTTGACAAGAAGCGTGTGAATGACTCTCTGTTACCGTCAGCGTGGGCACACATGCGCGCTCATCCAACACCTTCATAACCATTGCGCGCATCTCGTTTCCATTCCCCTTCATTGTCTGCCTGTGTTTGGCACCTTGGCAAGCTAACAGAGAACACAGTTTGCCAAGACTTTCTCTGAGCGGCACGTGCATGGTGAGAAGGATGGCGGGAAAAAAAGCGCTTGTTAGGTAAACGCACACCTGACCGAAGATCATCAAACCAGCTGAAGGTTTGCAGCTTTCACTGTGACGCACCCATGCCCAAGAGGCCCATTCAGGAAGCATCAAGAGCCCGTTCACAGCTATGATGCTTAAAAACAATAAGGAACTCTGATACTGGTGGGGAAGAATAGTCTCCTCGTGCGTACTAGGTTTGATGAGGAAGATGGTCCTGATGTGACACACAGTGGCGAGGATGTTGGGAAGAACATAGGTGGCCAGCGGTAGTATCTTACTGAACAAACGCATTACATCTTGGGAGTAAGAGGGTAATTCAGAGACACACAGACTGATATTTCCCTCTTCTTTTAACCTGGAGAATACGATATCTGGGATTGGAAACACTAGAGCAGCCGCCCATATTAAAACTAAGGTTATCAAAACGTTCCTATGGCGAAAGTTCAAATCGTCCTCGGGATTGGAGGAAAAGTTATGGCGTGCTTGGCTCGCTGCAAACAGTTTAAAAGCTTTGACTCCCAAAAAGATATGCTGGATCCACTCTGTAGTTTTGCAAGCCATTAGCCCAAGTGTCCAAGTGCGCTTGTAGTATGTGACCGCGCGCACAGGAGCGCACAGACAGACTATAAACAAGTCAGTTACGCTCAAATTGGCGAGCATGACATATGCCTCTGATGCTCTCTGGCTGGTGAAACTGTAAATCAGAACCACAAGTACCAAAACATTCCCGCCGATTCCAAGCCCACTGATCGTACAGAGAACAGCTGGTACGATTACCGAAGTATCTTCACCTTTTAACTGTTGAACGCCACCATCAAAACTCACAAATGAGCTGTTTGCTGCCATGTCCAATTCCACGAGCGCTGAGACGTAATCCAAGAGAGGAACTGTCTCCAAGAATACTCTGTTGTGTATGAAACAGGATTGCTGTACAAAACCCGTGTTTGCGCACGCTTGACTGCAGATGCGTTATTCTAAGATGCTATTTACTGCGTCATCGTATAGCCGAAGGGAACGCAAACTCAGATTTATCTCTTGTATTTTATAACTGTACTCTAATGGAGTTTCCCCCTTTTTGATAGTGAAGTTTGAAGTAAATCAACATAAACGAGGGCAATTTAAAACCGGGAGTAAATGGCATCCTCTAAGCCTCTCATACTTTTCAACTTCAGAATTGTGTGGCGCTGCCGTGCAGATGATGACTGCATAATTGATTGCTATAGGTCATAAATACAAAACACATTTGTAGATAATTCTCAAAAGCGCCATAAGCGAGTCAGATATTGAATTGTCTGATGAGGATGATGAAGATGCAGGGCTTGAAGCAGAGAAAGACGAGTCAGATAGCTCAGAGGATGAAGTTCAGTCAGGGCAAGCAGAGCTATCAAAAAGAAAGGTAGAGGTGCATCTGAGATGGTGGTCAGACAAAGTCCTGCAGAACTTGCTGTCATTAAGTGGCAACAAGCCAGTGGTAATGGCATCTTCTGCCTATGGCATTGAGCCCCAGGACACACGCAGAAGATGGTCTAAGAAAGAGAAAATGTATGTCCAGGTGTCGAGACCATTGGCAATTGCTGAATACAACGGCAACGTGGGTGGTGTGGACATGGCCGACCGGATGCTAAGTTTCTACAGAATGGCCACTCGCACTCGAAAATGGACTGTGCATGCAATTTTCCACTTTTTTGATCTGGCAATGACCAATGCATGGATTCAGTATAGGACTGACTGCCAGCTTCAGGGAAAGAAACCACCGAAGTTCCCTGAATTCAAATTGCTCCTTGAGCAGTTGATTACTCAGGGCCAAATAGGAGTGGCCAAATCCAGCGAGAGTGAAGATGACTACACTCCCCCACGTCAAAAGTGGAAACCTCAGCCGAATGCAGCTCTAAGACACTATGGGTCTGTCCATCTTCCAGAGATGGTGGATAAAGCACATGCATCAAGGTGTCGCAGACCTGGTTGTAACAGCAAAACCTATGTGATGTGTGTGAAGTGCAAAGTATTCCTTTGTGTTTCAAAGAAGGGGAATTACTTTCTGAAATATCATACTCCATAAACCAGATACACATCAAAGTTCGAACACACATACACCACACAAACAGTGGTAGTTTTTGTAATTGTTATGTTGGCTTTGGGATTTACTTCCTGGTTGTCTTCATGGTTCAGTTTCTCATGTACTGCATTCTGACGTCCACTGTAGTGGACACATGGTATTTTCAAAATAAAATTTTGTTTTGGTCAAAAAAATGTTTATGTTATGCTCATTGCGTTTCAAACAACTAGGAAAGTTAAAAATAAAAGTTAATTTGAAATATTTTTTTTCAAGTAGTCAGGAGGTTATCGCTCTCTTAGACTGAAGAAAATGTGAAGCAGCTGAAGAAGTGTCTTGCTATATATAGCATGTGAGTTTTAAAGGTGTTTGTATTGAGGTTTTGCTTACATTGGGGGACAAATGGATAGTAAAACCTGAAATCTGGAAAAAAAAAAAAAAAGCTTTGTAAACAAACAAAATAATATCTTCATGAAAATGTAAACATGCAGTTTGTGGAATAGTGCAGTAGATACAATAGGATTCAATGGGAAATCACAACCGGGGTCAAAAATCAAATTCATGTGTGTTTACAGTATATGGTTTGTGTGTGGGGGTATGAAGGAATTTGTGCCATGTGCTGACAATTTTAGCAACAGTCCCAGTGTGTGTGTGTGTGTGTGTGTGTTTGTGCATATTTGTTTATTTCGGCTGCACCCTGCAGTCTCGTTGGTCCTGCTTTTACAATTATGGTCCAATGTGTATGACCCTGTATGTACACATGCTTTTCGCTCTAGTGCCTTTGGCTTTCATTCTGATTTCCAGCAACAAAGAGAGAGCTATATAAATGTTTGCTTAATGTGCACAGGACAGCCAGGGAGGTTAGTTTTGTTCCTTTTGGAGAATTTCCAGGATGCTGAAAGTAATGTTTTTTCTTCAGGGTCCAGGGATCTGCATTTAGAGAAGACGTGGCATTCACAAACACACATTCTGTCTCGCTGCTGTTTGCCAGTGCTTTTAGACTCACAGACCATGTTTAAATGCCCCGGGGCATTACAAATCTATCATATAAACGATGTGAAAAATCAGGACAGCTTGATGGAGTGAAATTTCATGGTGAGATCAGTAGGACTGGATAAATTTGCAGTAGCCATTTTTTTTGTGCATTTGGAAAGCACCAAAATATGATCTCTGATAGTTACTCGATTAAGGTCTTAAGCCAATAGCATAAAACGCAACCCATGAGCTTAAACAAACAAACAAACAAACAACAAAAACAACAGAAACACCCTCTAGTATACTTTATCATTATTGAGTGGCAAGTAAAAATTCTTAGCTCTCACATCTTACTGGATAACAGCTTGTTTCCAAACGCTGATCCCAAAGCATCACAAAGACTAAAGTGAAGTTAAAGTGATGTATTTGTCAATGTATGATCAACCATATGTGAAATGTGATCTCTGCATTTAACCCATACTGAGGGTTAAACCCATACATTGAGAAGTGAACACACACACACACACACAGAGTAGTGGGCAACTATCCCTCACCACCCGGGGAGACAACAGAGGGCTTGCTCAGGGGCACCTTAGTCTGTTGTTTTCAGGCTGTGAAAATCAAACCTGCAACCTTTGGTTTACAAGTCTGACCCGCTAACCATTAGGCCATGACGCCCCATTTACGACTATTTAAGGCTTATTTTACTTCATTGACGCTTTCATTTGAAGCACATTGCAGTACAATTAATGAGCAACACTGGCCACCTGGGCCGTTTGTTTCCCTGGCTAAAGCCTGAGGTATGCTGGGATTTGCACATAGGATAAGATATAAGATTTTAAACTAAATATTTCATATAGATAATTAAAAATACAATTCACAATTCATACAGTTGTAAATCCAGTTGTTTTAAAATAATTATGTTAAAACTAATATATATTATATATAATATGAATCCTCTTAAAAACATAAATCAATCACACGCAAATGCTTGTTCTTGGCAGCCTTTTCATAGTTTAAACGAAAAGATTGTTCAGGGCCTACGTGCAGTTATCCAGAAGAGGGCAGCAAAGTCCATACAGCTATAAGACCACCTTAATTTTTTTTACAACTTCATGTATTTTCTATGAGTATTGAATGCTGAGAATTTAGACAGAGTGAAAAAAGGCCGTAACCTTAGTTATTTGTGGACGGAACATTATTGTTCCAAAAATGTACTTCAGTGTGAAACAACGTGATTCAAAGCCATTACGCTAACATTAAAAACCCTCAGAAGACGGTAAGTCAACGACCCCGCAATTAACCCTCCGAAATAATTTCACAACCACTATTATTAAATTATTAAGGTTTATAGTTTCTCTATTATTATAATTACGTTGTATTATATTATTAATTATATTGTGGTGCATTAGTTTTAAAAACGTTTCACAAAAGTTTTCGCTAAAAACCTTTACACCGCAGTACAAAGCGGCACACCAAACATCTGGTTTAACAGGGGTTAACCCTATTATCTTGATACGCATACTTTGCTTTATGCATACAATGACCGCACTAATCTCTACGGTTATCTGTGCTGTATAATAAAAACAGCTTATCCCAAACGTTGGCCGCAGGGCCGGATTTCTCCTACGAATCAAGCCCGAAATAAGTCTATAACGAGCCGGTAACCCGGACTTCAGGTAGACCGCTAAAGAAAGAGAAATGGGTCGAAATTAGAAAAAAGTGAAAAATGAATAGTTCAATTGGGAAGAGATGAAGAATAAATAGAAGCCATTGTAGATAACACGTACACTATTTGCTCATCTATTTAACATTCATTGAATTGAATAATCCGACTTCATTATCGTAAGTAGTCTGCATATGTACCATGAATATGCTAATTCATGTTTGCTGGAAGCAGTCCATAGTTTAATAATTTTTTTCATCAATATATGCATATCTCCTCACGTATGGACTCACAACTTTGCATGGGCTGCAGCTCTACGCGGTGAGAGCATAAAGGAACTGATTTGTAAGGAGGGAAGTGTCTATTGTCTTCAACCATCTTCTGATTGCCTCTGTTCTAACCATTTCCAGCTTCTCGCCCGAGGCCAGGCAAGTTACATTTCAATCAGCAGATTCATTGAAAAGCCATTACCCAAAACTAGACGCTAAAAGGCATGACGTCATCTGCGCTCATTAATTGGCTGTCACTTTGCATAAGAAGACGCTCGGGCCCTCGGCCAAATACCCCTTTTATCTTTTTCTTTCACGGAAAAATAATGGACAATTTATCATTAATCTAAAGCTAGAACTATTAACAAGTTAAATGTCATTTCCTGCGCTGCACCGCGTTAATACTTCCTTGTTGCTTTCTGCCCTTAAGCACTCTGTCAGTTTCTCTGAATATTCTCTGATTGCTGGTTTACACTTTCTCAACTATATCAAGCCTAAACCTTTTTAATGAACTATTGGCACCCCATAGAGTAACTAAGCTTTACTACTTATGCTATACGCTTTTTTAGTTTATTATTCTCTGTTACTACAACATTTCCACTGTTGCTATTTTAACTCTGTTATGGAGCAATCAAAAACAGTAACATCTTGTTAACAGTAACAGCCATTCCATCTATGGTCATCAGATTACAAACAGTTAAAAATCGAAGTGCATGGGTAGATAGGTTAATGACTTTCCATCACTAGTGACCTGTTTGAGCACAAATCAATCAACAGTCAAGGGCGAAGACCGAAACAATGGCAGGCGCACAGTTCACCCAGATTAAGAGAGAAGGGCTTAAGACAGTGGTCCCGGGCAAGAGTGTTCTTAAATGAACTAAAATCCTTTTGATTAATGCACAGAGATCTTTGCCTTTGGCTTTGACACAATGCACAGACTGCAGAGATGATGGCCTCCCACTAAACAAATAAACAAATGACACAAGTAAACTTGTGGATGCTGTTCGATTAGCTCTTGAGTTTATGGTATATGCACGCTTCTAATCTTAGGTCACACATAGTGAAAATCTATGTGCAGGGCCATATGAACATGGACATTTTTTTGAGACATAAAAAGGCAATGCATCACACAGCTAAACACAAATGCATTTTATAAAAATGTATTTTTCCCCCTAAATTCACATTTTAATTGCTAATTTCCTTTAATGAGAAAAAATAATAATTGCCATCCTATCATTGTTGTTGTCAGCAAAATTTAATTATTGTACTTTGAGTGATTAGCTCTACCCCAACAACCGGCTAAATGTTTTTAGTTAAACTTTTATAACTCATTGAAAATGTACTTGATTGTTGCTATTCCAAGACAAGAAATATTGAAGTTGATAGAAAAGAGATTACGTTTCTATGGGGGTGATTTTTTGCTTAAAGACAGTTTTTCTATATTTCCTTGTCTCGTATAAGGGGCAAAAAATCTTTAACAGTTTCATGGTCAATATTTTCTGTCAGTGTCTTTCTCCCTAGACCTTGAGGTGACCATGACAATAGACCCTGAAACATAAAGGAGGGGACTGTTCATATGTGTGTGCTTAGTGTTTACAATGATCTCTCTTTATACACAGTCAACTCACACACAAATGCACACAGATGGCCAGGAGGATCAGTTCATGATGTTTGTGGGGACGCGCCACCCATGATCATGACCACAGACCCTGTGACCCCTAACCTGTTCAAATGTGTCTGCTTATTGTGGAATCCAATCACAATAGACCTCAAGATCAAACCCAAGTGTCTGTTTGCCTTATCTAAGCTGTTAGATAAACACTGAAGATGACTGACAGATTGGACCATTATGATTCAAACACAGGACACACATTCATACTAGTAAAGCTAAATGAGTCTGTAATCTTTCATTCTTTGTCAAAAGATCATTCCGTGATTGAAATTAATTGGGCCTATTCTAAAGCGACATCTGTCATTATAGAATGATGCACAGATACTTGCTCAATTGGAAAAATGTGCATAAACATGTGTAATACATATTTGCCCCCCACCCCAATTTGTAGAGAACACCATTTACATTTAGACATTTAGCAAAACTGTTTTTATAGAGAGTATGTAAGATTCAATAAAATTTGCACACTTTTGTGTTCTCTGTAATACTGTATTTTTTCTAAAAGGAGAACCAGCAAAGGTTGTAGCAAAAAAAATAATTAGGGGTGATATGCCTCATAATACCACCTTTCTAAGGTGACAAGATAAAATAGGCAAAAATCTAATTCTGAGGACATATACTAAAAAATTACATTAAAAATAGTAAATGACATTAAAATAGTAAATTACAATAGCCAATTATTACATTATGTCAAACACTATAGGTTACAACAGTACTCTTAGTACTTTACAATAATTAACACAGTTTAATACAAAGTATACGAAGTAAATAAATTAGCCTTTTTTATTTGTAGAAGATAGGTTAAGGGCTGTTTAAGATAAATAGCACAAAGAAAAAGTTGAAGACGTTGAAACAAAATACCTCCCGGCCCCTACGCGTACATGCAAAAATGTATGGTTTTATTACTGAACCAGAAATTACCAGAGGAGGGCAATACATCCTCTCTGTATACGTTTAAACATGTCGGGGTATTTAATGCATTCATTTATTGTAGCCTTGACGCACGCCTGTGACTGAAGAACTTAACATTTAATGCTAATAGTGTGCAAAGATGTAACGATACAAAGATGTATATGACATAAATTATTATTGTTTTTAAAAGAGGGCCCCTTGTGTTATGGGGCAATTAAACTAGCAAAACGGATGCAATTTTTAAATCTAAATTTGGACAGTGTAATATTTATTAGGTGATAGTCTCTAATGAAAATCCGAACAATTATTAGATTTTAAAACAGATATATAATAACTCATTGTGTTATTTTTGTAATGTCATAGGTAATGCGATCGCATATTGAGTTCATTTGGGTTCCCTCTTTATCGGATGATTGACGCGAGAGGTTGTGAACCGACGCTTGTTCCCACAAAACACATCCGCGCAAAGTTTAGCGGATAATTAAATTGTAAAACGAGTTAAACCACTCAAAGAAAACCTTGATGCCTCTAGTTTGTAAGTCGACACCGTGAATAAGCCCCACAACACAGAAGAGCACAGCGTGCAGCCAGCTGCGTCAAACAAGTGTGCGATCATTGAGCCCCTCAACATTCACTATACAGAGCAAGACGCCAGTCTTTTAGGGAATATGCATACAGACGCGTCTAAAATCTCATGAGCTGTTTTGACAGGATGAGATCCATCTGACCAGGCGGACACATTGCACATCAATCGTCTGGTCTCGCTAAGGAATTTTAAAATTCAGTTTATTCCCAACAGACCACCAAGCCATATAAATGCAACAAGACAACGTTTGTTGTATCTTTATTGGAGGCTTTACTGACTCTGTGAACTTTTACACTACCTCAATATTTACCTTAGCAATGTTAACAGAATGATTTTTACAAACATTAATTTTTTTATTACTTAACTAAATTAAAAGTTATTTATATTTCCAAGTAATAGCATTTAGAAAGGGCCTGAACTAGACTGTTCTCATAATAAGGATGAACTGAAAATACTGCAGTGTAATATGCCTGGGGTGTGCAAGTGTGTTTATTTACACATTTGAATGACAGGACGTGTGTCAGTTGCAGCTGTGTGCTTGAAGGTAGATTGAAATGGGTTGTGCATGTAAGAGTAGGTTTAGAAGAGTAAGGAATTTCATTATGTAGTGCCACTTTGTGGTTCTGATCCCTGATTAAGGATCTAATTACCCAGTTTAGACTGTAAGTGGTCTATTTGCACTTTGGTGCTGAAACTGAACCCTTTCCAGATTTGTGTGCATGTTTTTCTTGGCCTACATAGTGTGCCTATGAATATCAGCTGCACGTCTATGTCTCTGCTAGTATTTAGCAAGTGTGCTGAAGTGTTTAGTGCATGTTTGTGTGTGTGTTTGATGGAGTCGGGACAGTACGTGTGAGGGATGTATTGTGACTAGAAACAATGAGATATACTGTACAGACACAGTTGGCTCCAACTTCTGATTTGAAGTGCAGATAATGAGAAGCTCATAAGATGTGATTGACATTGTACTTCTAAAAATAGATAGTTAATTGGCTCTGAAGAAATACATAGTCATTAATGTGATCATTAGGCAGGTTTTTTTAATTGTCAACTAATGTCATCACGGAGAAAAACAGGGATGAGATTGTGAAACAGTTTTTCTCTTATTTTATAAGGAGTAATATATGCCTATTAATTGGAAATAGTAATAATTAATTTAATATTTGTTGCTTATACTGAGAACTATAGGCTAATTGACATCTGACACTGCAGTTTCACTTGAACGCCTGCAGGGGTTCCCGCAAGAAAGTCAGATGTGTTTGTGAGAAAGTGTGTGTGTGTGTGTGTGTGTGTGTGTGAGAGAGACAGAGAGAGCGAGAGAGAGGTTGTCAAAGTTGTTGGTGATTTGTCAAACCAATTCCCACATGTGGGGGTAGAGATGCTATTTTAGCGTCAATCTCACTTTGTAGACCTAATGTCTCAGAGGGCTTTCAGTGCATGACTGACCCATGATTAACACTTTTACAAATTTTGTATGCTTATTTGTCTCCAATCATCAATGTTGTTTAGGTTAACATATGTAATTTGTTTATATGCTGAAAATAATGATTTTTCAGCATTTGGGTGAACTGTAAAGAAAGCAGATGTAGGCTAATTATACAATCATGCATAACATTTTTGCCCCACCAATTTCCAATGCCCCACCAAGTAAAATGTGTACATTGTCCTGCAGTGTGACTATTTTCATGTAGAAACATAATGTGAATTCAAATATACTATTTAAATAATATTGGCATTATCTCATTTGGGGCGTCTACTTAAAAAATATCATGGTATCATATAAAAAATATCATATCATCAATGGTCATGAATTTACACTGCCTTAAAAATGCAAAACTATGCAATGATGTCATCAACTGAGTCCATTTTAAAGCAGGCAATCTCTTTGGGATCCTTAAAACGTTGCTACTCAGGACCCCAATAGAAATAAGACTGCCTTGTAAGTAAAAAAGATTGTTTACTACTTCCATGTTTATTTATTTAGTCTTGCAGTGTTGTGTCTTCTAATAAGGAAAAGGGATTTTTTCTTGAGTCTAGAATATATTCACTTAAATACATTTTTAACACCATTAAAGGTTATTTAAAGTAATGTCAAACTAGTGGCAAACTAATTTCCTTTATAAAAAGGAAACAATGTTTTACCTAAAATAGTGGTGTTGAGAAAAGTTTATGTTTGTTTGTTAGCTGCCGATAGTTAGAATATAGCTAGCTATATAGTACTTCTGAAACACCATTTGACTCAAGCAGTATTCAGAGGGTCTGTGCAGCGGTGAATGAATTACTCAGGCAAACAGGAAACAAGAAATAACAACTGACACAGTGGGAGACAGTAAAAGTGGCCTCAGTTATCTCACAGATGCTGTAAATGTGGGCCTTGTTTATGCATCTTTAGGTTAATAGTCAAGACTTTTACTAGTCTTGACAATTTGTGTTTTTACGCAAATCATTTAAAAAGCCACGCCCAGATGCTTCGCTCTCAGACTTACGAAGTTTATGCTACCTTTCATGGAGATGCTCTAGTCTTTTCAGTAGTTCAGCAGAGCAGTAGTTGTTTGGAAATCCGCCCTGTCACAACATCCCGTTAAAGGTTCGCGCATCACCATATCTGCAATATTATGTCATCATAAGGCAGTATTGGGATTCTCATACAGAAGCACACCCCTGACTATATACTTATAGCATTTATTATTAACACACAGACTACGACTGTATATTATAAACATATGCTACTCGGGTTGTTTGATGGGAAGTGTATTTTAGATAAAGACGCACGCTGTATATTGTAGTCTGGGTATCGGGGGCTGTTTCTAGTCACTTCCTCGTCCTGCAGAAAGGATAAA
>JAZGTK010013628.1:0-14208 GCA_036877625.1 Ambastaia sidthimunki | reverse complement strand
TGGGTTGAGGCTGGGTCCTGTTACAGCTGACACCCTCAGAACAATTACCGTGATACCACCAGAGGTCACGGCTGATTCTCCGGCATGCTTGAGGTTCAGACCCCCCAAAAATTCCAGAAATTGTTCCAATCAGGATGTTGACCTCTTCAAAATGAACTCTGACCTTTCAGGGTATACTCTGAAAATATATCTAACTGAAACGTTCCTGGTTCTCAGATCCGGCCCACAGTGCCACAAACTTGACAGCTGAAATGAGACATTTACCGTTAGGTCGCCCACAAACAAAAAAGACTTTGATTTATGTAAAATGTTTAGCGTCTCTATAGGTTTGCTGTGTAAACCAATACAGGCCTTTAACTGGAAAAAAGAGGTCTGATGTTTTTTTAAAGAAACAAATACACCCTGACACAACATTCTACAGACTGAGCAACTTCTGAACACAAACACTGGTAACAATCACTGTTTTTAATGGCTGTGATCCATGTAGTATCTGAACATGTGAGTCAGGCAGTAGCTACATTAGTAAGATACAAATCAGCCATAATGTCCCAGTTCCCATATGCCATCAGTTTACTTGAACATATGAAGAAATACTATCAGAGAGAGAAAGAGAAAGGGAGACTGGGACAGACTCCAGTGTCACCCGCTTTCTCTCACACCCACTGTAGAGCTTAAGGCAGGAAAGAGCTGGAATCTGCTTCCATGGCAACAACATCTCGGAACCTGTCGCCCGAGCAAGAGACAACACGGTTTAACACGAGAGGACAGACAGCTTGAGATCCGGACCACAGAGAAGAAACAAAAAGCAAGCAGAGAGCTAAAATTCCCTGTAAATTCCCTTTTCAATATCACCGTTGAGAAGCCAAAGAGGGAGAACAGTGGTGTGTGAAGGTGTATGTGTGGCATTCAGAGACCAATTCCGAAAATAAAACGCTCGATGGTTCCACTGAAACACTTGAAGAAAAAGCCATTTAATTTCATATGAGAGATAGAAAGTAACAAAAAAACAAAGAGTTGATAAGGAACAGTGTACCGTGTCTGCGTGTGTGTGTGAATTTGACTGTAAAGGGAATTATAGGGCTTGTAAAACCATTTCACTATCCATTTCTCACGAAATGCCGGCTTGTAAAACAATCCTGAAGTAATTTTTTTGGGACACATTCTTGTGGATCTTATCTTTGTGTGATCATCAGTCTCGTGTTTCCTGAAGCATTAAAAGGTTAAAATACACCTCATCACATCACAAGTGTTCTTGGCTGCATAAAATGCCCTCAAGCTGTTCAACTCTCTGGAGCTGAAATGTTGTTTATAGACTGGTTTTACAGTATTACATTTATTCAGTCTAGATCAGAACTCTAGATCTGTATTATGTCTAGACACAGTTTACTATCTAAAATGATCTCTGACATTGAAACAGGTCATTCCATTCAAAATTCCTAATACATTCCAGCCCTGGACATACAGTTCAAGACCTCTGACCCAGTAATCTCACTTGCAAAATCTGATCAATGTCCCAGCAGAAATGTAAACAAGTTGGGGTGGCCATGAGAACATTTCTGAAGGTTATTTTGTTTTAATTTTTAAAGACTGTCAGGCAGTCATGCAGGTGAGGAACAACACATAAATAAATAAATGATGGTAGAATTTGTGAGTGAAACTAATCCTTATCTTACAAAACCTTTCTGTTGTTTTGCATGACTTTCCAGAAATATCTACTGCATCCGGCCATATGTTGTAGAAACACACACAAGGACACACACTCACAGATGGCCAATACACACCAAACTGTCTCGGCATCCTTTCGAACTATGTTGTCTTCCATCTGCACAAAAAACAGGTTTACAGGTGGCGCCATTATCTTGCCAAAGCTATTTCATGATCATGTCCTGCTTGTTGACCTCTGAGATGTTCTTCTCTACCATGAGCCATCATGAGAAGCAAACAGCAGCTTCATTATAATCATAATTTATTCAGAACAGCTGGGAAATCTTTCTTGTTCTGTTTATTATCTGTATTATTTACAGAGAACATTCGTACCCAAAGCCCCTGAACAAAACAATTCACAGAACAAAATAATCCACCTTTAATATTGGTTAGGACATGGTTGACATTAGAACCTTGCGCTGAAAATGCGCCATTTGAGGGCTTAACTGAGTAAGAACAAGTAAGATTCTGCATTAAAAAGCTCTTTACTGGATGGTACTTTATGATTATTTTACGTAAATACGTCTGATGACATTAAGGATATTAAAAATCAGACACACGCATCCTCTGAAACACATTTAAAGGTACGGCGTACCCACAAATAAATTCTGTCATTTACTCACTAAATCAATTCCTCACCCTTGTGTTGTTCCAAAACATGTATGACTTTCTATCTGTGGAGAAACAGAAACACAAGCCCTTTACCAAAATGTATGTGTCAAAAAAAAACAATGGCTACGTTTTTTATCGATTTCCCTTTTACAGCTTGAATTCGCACCCTGCCTGGTCAACTGTACACCCGTACACTGAAATGAAAAGTTCTGCCTTTGGCCTACAGTTCTTCATGGTTCATGAACTGAGCGCCAGAGCAAAGGCCCCGGGCGGCCAAATCAAACTTCTAAGAAGTTCAGTGACCTGGTAACTGACCTGATTTTTGTGAACCTGGACATCAGAACCAAGTCTTGGGGTTCCTTAGAGCTGTCTTCAAGCTGTACTGGCCCAGACTGCTTTAGAAAAAGCTCAGCCTAACTCTATTTTAAAACCAGAGACTGAAGAGTCTGGCCAATTGGAAGGTACAGCCTTTAAAAAATACCTTACATGGTCGGATTTCCAGTCCCAAGGGGCAAATACATGCAACACATCTGAATTGAGCAAGACACAGTGAGAAGATGTGGTACCTGACAGAAAGTGATCCAAAAGCCTGAAGGCTTTAAATGGGTTCAGCAGACACTCTCTGAAATAAAATGTAGTCTGTCGGAAACCACGTTCCTCGCGCACGACTCGCAAAGAGGAAATAATTCTTGTCTCCATTTCCTGCCTGGAGTGAAGCACTCAACTGAGACCAAGAATTTGATCTTAAAAGCATTTTGGAGGCTGTTCTGGACTGTGGCACAGTGGAGATATGTTCGGTCGAGTCATCCTTTTTTACCTGACAGGTGTGACCTAAATCTGACAGGAAGTTAAATTGTTCAGTTGATATCAGCATGTTTTGATGAAAGGTTGTGTCTTGGAGGGGAAAGAGTGTTATGCTTGATTTCAAGCATAATTATTGCAACTACACAAAATCAAATGTTACACTTTTACTCTGAGGTGGACATTTTTTTTAATTAGACCACACTTTTCCTTGCTCTGTAGGTAAAAACATAATGGGCTGTTTACTGGACATAGGCGACAGCATAAACATATTCACACCTTGAGATAAATTCCATACAAAGTGTCATTTTTTTTACATACTTTTTATGAGTTCTAAACTTGGTAAAGAAAAACTATGTAAAGAAAGTAAAATTATTTCATCATAACACAAAAGTGCTGACGTGAAGACATTATACACACACGCTCTAACCGCGAGGCCCAGTCGGCCGTATCCTCCGGTCATCCCACATAATCTTATGCCAAAGTCACAAACACACACACAAAACCTCACACATGCTTTGTCACAGATAAAGAGACAATAGAAAAGGGTGGGTGAGAGAGAGACAGAGAGAAAGAGAGATAAAAAAAATTCATGTGAATAAACGGGAACTCATGAATTGATCAGTCATAAATACAGAAGCATCTATATCTGGCAGTTCTGAAAAAATGAGTATTTCTCTGGTGAAAAACGACTGACATAAATGTATGGCGTTTAGATGGGGACACAAATCCTCGCTGTGTGTGTGTGTGTGTGTGTGTGTGTGTGTGTGTGTGTGTGTGTGTGTGTGTGTGTGTGTGTGTGAAATATGGTGCTATGGGTGACAGAGAGCGACACAAAACCAAAACCCAAGTAATTTTTTAGGGAGTTTGAATCTAACATATTATATGAAAGCACAATGAAAATCCATGTAATCAGATTTTTACAATTTAATTTAACATTCTGAATTTTAATACAGTACAAAACTGCAGTTAAACCATTAAACTATGAAACAGAGAAAGCCAATGAAATGAGACATTTGCATATTTTCAGGAGTGTTGGAGATTGCCTCTGTAGCATGACAGTCAGTCAGAACTGAGCAACCACAGGGGTCGAACCCTAACCCAATTAATTCTGACTTTACTTTCATGTTCCAGACATAAAAGAACGAGAGAGAGAGAGAGAGAGAGAGAGAG
Source organism: Ambastaia sidthimunki (assembly GCA_036877625.1). Lineage (NCBI taxonomy): Eukaryota > Metazoa > Chordata > Actinopteri > Cypriniformes > Botiidae > Ambastaia > Ambastaia sidthimunki. Next base: position 9,918 of record JAZGTK010013628.1, on the reverse strand, counting down.
AGAGACAGCACATATTCTTAACAGTCACACTGCAAATCTTAAAGTGGCCCATATAACAACTATACAGCCTTAGTTCTGAGAGCTATAAGCCTATAAAAATGTCCCCTTTGTTCCTCTTTTCATTGTATCCCTGTTTTTCAAAAATCAGTGTTTCTCAAACTGTAATATCAGCTTGGATGTGCGAGACTGACCAGGCAGGAGACCCTCTGATTTGACGATTGAAACGCTGACATCCAATCAGCAGCTGCGTCGAGGCAAGTCAGTCTTCCTACCCACAATTCTCTTCAGGGTTCACGGCTAGTTTGCGTGAGGCCCTTCTCGAGAGCACGTCTCAAAATCAATAGGTCAAGGTTTTGCTGGGCTGAAACATGTTCAGGAGGGGTTTTAGGAAACCTGTCATACCTGCGAAAAAACAAGCTGCAGAAAATTACCTTTTGCCCACCGAGCAGTGACAGAGAGAGAGAGAAAGAGAGAGAATGGAGAAAGAGAGAGAAAGAGAGAAAGAGAGAGAAAGAGAGAGAGAAAGAGAGAGAGAAAGAGAGAGAGAAAGAGAGAGAGAAAGAGAGAGAGAAAGAGAGAGAGAAATGGGTCACAGATGGGTCCTGCAACACTACATGAAACAGAAATTTTGTTGTTGTCTCAAGCACAAAACAGATAAATGAAGCAGTGAACAGCTACCAATAAGATTCCCAGCTCGGATTCACACATTTTCCCATAGTTAAATCCATTCTAAGCTTTCCCTGCAAAATCAGTGCATGGGAAACTCTAAAGACTTTAGATTCCATCTGGGTCTACTTACTGAACAGAGATCAATACAATGAGTTCAGTACCTCAAAGAAAGTGTTGAGAAAGCACAGAAAGAGAGTGATCAGAGTTTACTGATCAGAGCTCAGATCATATCTACTCAACTCTTCTGTGCTTTAAAACCACTGACCCACAACATCTCTATTCCATTACAAATATCCATGTTTTCACTAAAGGCCCAAAATGGGAAGGACAGATTGAGTGAGGAGAAAGGAGATGTAAGAGGAGAGAAATAGACACTGAGGGAAGGAAGAGAGAGGGTTGGGGGTTGAGGTCATACATCTGGTTGTGGTTCAGGATGTATGGGATTCCTCTGTGGTCTGTTTGGGGTCTCAAAGCCAAAGGGGGGAGGCTGAAAAGATGGGTCTGTTCAAGTCTGGAAACCTTAAAAGTTAAAAACCAAAAATTGTGCATCTTCAAAACTGATTTCTGAATAAATCATGACAATGTGGAAACTTGTACTATGGGAGGATCATGATGGCTAACGGATACATCTGCTGTTGATGGTAACTTTAAACATTGTAGTTGGACAAGCTGGAAAATGTAAACTTTTAACATTTTTCCATTACAATTACTTGCTTTATAGACTTACAATCGACGTACATGACTATTACATATACATACATATATACATATATGACCCCAAGGGTTCAAAGGTCAGATTCAACAGTGTTTATTCTCTATAAACAGCCTTTATCCCCTGCTGTATAGAGATCTAAGATACTACCAAATTTAAAAACATCAAATGTTTGAATGGTTCAACGGGGAATGAAATAACACAAACACCAGAGTGTTCCTCCCTCAAAGAGCAAGAATTTATTCACAAAGCAAAACAACAACCTGAGGCAAAGCGCCCAGTTCTTATATTTTCATACACAATATGCAGTTGTTCAAACAAGTCCACCTGTGCATATCTTCTTATTGACTTCGGGGCAAACAGAGCAAACTCTTAAATATTAGTCACTCAACGGCCTTCTTGACTGTTCAAGTCCCTCGCTGGTTGTCCCAGTAGAAAAAACAGATGCCACGGCAACCTACAGCTCTATCTATGGCAAATTTATTATGAGGCAAAACTGAAATGGGGAGATATTCATCTTTATTACAATCTGTCAGGTGACAGGATGATGCAAGACACAGGCTAATGTAATGAACCTTTCTGTGGTGCGGTCGTTTCCAGACCCAGGCTGAGAGTAGTCATTACCCCGAGCTGTCAAACAAAGCCTTGCTCGTTCGCCTCACTCATAATAGAGCTTTTTTCATTGCCTAAATGAATACAAATGTCTTCCTTTGAACGACTCAGATATCCACCCGTTAGCCAGGTGTACATGGGCGGAGAGCAATTTGTTCCTCAAAGCGGCAAAAACGTGCGAGTTAGCATTCATGGGACAGGCCGTGAGATTGTATGTAGGTGTGTGTAGATTAAACAGCCCCAAATGACATGTTCTCAACTGACAGGTGCTTGTGTTGAGGTGGAGGTATAGCCATTATGTGTCTGGTTTTAATATCGTCTCCCTCTTTTTCTCTTTTGAACGCAAGCTTATGTGATTTCTCTGTGGGATACTGCAGCTGTAGTGTTAACTAGTTGGCTTGTTAAATGAGCTCTGGAGGTTTAAAAACCCTACTGACTGAATTGTTCACATTAATCTAAGAGTCCCGCTTTGTGTCTGTGTCCATCCTCTCGTTCCTATTGGCCACCCAAAACGCAAGCAGTAACTGTCAACCAATCAGATTGAAGCAGAAGGATGACCATGTTAAGCAGTCATACTGTTAAACTGTGTTACTGTTAAAACGAAAGGCATATTTGTGTAAATTATAATTATTAAAATCATTACTATGACTGTTTTCATACAAAAAAGATGTTGGAAAAGTTACTTCGCCCAAAACTAGTAGATGAATCAATGTTGATAAATGTTATTAATAAAAGTTGATTCGAGTTAATGTTATTTCTCAGGAGTGCACTGACTCCGAGCAAATTTAAATTTTATTGCACGAATACGACAGATGTTATGAATCTGCGAATGTGGTAATTACACAACATCACCCCGGAGAATGTCACGGAAAACAACAGATGAGAAGGACGGTGTGGAATCGCTGGAAGTAATTTTCCGACGTCTCAGAGCGTGAAAAACAGCTCATTTCACCGAATCTACACGGAAACAAATGTTGTGGCTGGTTCACACTGTCTCAACAAACATTTCAAATGTTTGGGACCACAACCATCACTGTCTTACTGACCTAACACTGTTAACAAAAACCCAACAACCCATTGAGTTTGGTGTTTCAAACCAGCTGAGCAAAGTTGTCTGAACAAACCATATTCCACTGGGACAGAAGTATTTCAACACTGAAAAATTAACACGCATCACCTTTAAAGCAGACTGTCAATTAGAAATTTACTTGCATTATTAATTAATTCAGCTCTCTATAAACAAACATCAAAATGTTGCAGTTCCATCACACAGTACAGACACTTCCAGAACATTTTGAGGTACTAAAATGACTAACAAAACTCTAAAGACAATAAAAAGATATATTTTTTTAATTTAATCATTTTTATTCTGCTCACGGGTGCACTGAATCTCAAAACTCCCATATTACAAAGGGTCACCTAGAAGTCTGACCTCACTTCCTCTTACAGCTCAAAAACTTCCTGTGTCCAACTTCAAAGCAGTCATAACAGCTTCCATTACAGCCTGATCCACTTCACCAACATGAATGAAAACTCTTGTGAATACTTAAAATGCAACCTCCTGAAACCTTGTTTACATCAAAACATCTCAACTGAAGGACACTCGGGTGTAAGGACTAGGAAGGGGCATTGATCCAGAAACCTTGACTTTTCTCAGAGGGCTTCGACACAATACGAGCTCAGAATACCTTCGTGTTGGGTTAGACGAGTCAGTGGAATGAATATGTCAGTTAACGTACATTTAACTCAAATTATAACCTTAATAGCGCTGCTATGGCGTCTCAGGAACACAACCCTTACATTTGAATCTCTAAAAGTCTCCCCAATGGCTAAGATTAGTAACTATTATGTTTCCAACCCCATTAAACTGCATGTTGATTAGAGTCATCATATAGTAAGTGACCCATAAATAAGTTCCAGCAGCAGAAATTGGCTCACAGAGTGGGAACACTATAGCCACAGGTCTCCAATACAGTTTATACACACAGATAGAGAGAAACCAGTGTGACACCTGACAGGAAACGCAATACTCCGCATTGATTGGCAACCTCTCGTGAGCCTCCCTGGAAACAATGTTTATGCTGAATAATTTTCTCGTGTTCATGGAACGGAGCGGGAAATCTGATGCAGGATCCCTATCGGATTAAGATCTTTTATCTCTGCGTTTCCTGCGCGAAGGAATGCGAACGGGCCTGTTATGCATTTGCTGTCAGATGAGCGTTTACACTGTTCCATTACAAACACACGTCTGAATATTATACAGTCTTCCAGCGTAAATACTTTTTATTTTGCTCGCATCGTGTTCGTTGTAGCGTGCAAATAAAATGCAACAAAAAGACGTCGACTAGCTATGCAGGAAACAATCGAAAGATGCAATTAACTAACGCTAATTAACTAACGATCTCTGACTGCTTATGAATAATAAAAAAGGTGTTTTTACCAAGTTTTTCATTTTAAAATGTTTTCTTGCTGGTTTGCCATCATGCACACTGTGAAAATTGAAAGAAACTGAAAGTTTGCAACCACTACAGCCAGTCTTGGTGACAACAGCTAAAACAGCATAAAAAACATGCACAACAAAAATCCGTAGACGAAACAGAAGACCAGTGAACACAAAGCATTTTTATACTTTCACAAACATTTAGGCGCTACAAAAACGTCCTCTCTCACCCTTTCACTACCTCAGTTTGTCTCGACCCTTAAGCCTATGTGTAAACAACTGTTTTTCAAGTTTGTTTGCACGTGCAACCGCGCATGTTGATCGGATGGCAGGCGGAGGCGTTCGAGATCGCGGAAGATCACGGAATCCATAACAGACGCACCTGCGCCACGACTGCCTCCTGACTTCAGTCACATCTACCTGCTGTCATTCCTCTGTGATTAATCAAGTGAGGGGTGCGATGGATGTGGGGGGTGTAAGAAAGAGAGAGAGAAAGAAAGGAACAGAAATGATGAAATCTAATGAAAAGTATTGTAATCACACTGAATGGCCCATCTGTGCACAGGAGGGCAATCAAACCCTCAGATTAGACTGGAGCAATACACCTTGCGCAGATAACACACTCACAAGTGCGGACCACCCTCTGAAACAGTAGGGGCACAGGGTTTAAGCTTGGAAATCAAAGCTTCTGTCATTAGCAGCCCATTCGTTCAGCTTAGAAAATCTGGCATAGTTTCAGAAAGCGCATCTTCTACATCTTCATTCCAAACCTGTTTATGAGTTCTCTGGTAAACAGACCGCAGGCACCACACGTAACAGGTCGGGTTTGTTTACCTGGGCTGCTTCTGAAATGCAAAATTAGCTTGTTTAGGAGTCCCGATTCTTGATTAAAAACTTCCAACAGGTTCTGCAAAAGAATTTCCTTGGTTAAAATATTAACTCCACCTGACCTACATAAAACGTCTGAATTCTTTAGAGTTGGCTGCAACACTGTGGAATTCAGTAAGCTGTTCAAATACCAGCACTGAGTTACACTGTAGCATTGCAGTACACCAGATACACTGAAATTTTAATGAAAAATTCTTTATTTCTATGTATTTTCTATGCTTTCCCTCTACCGATATTATCCTTACGAAAAATAACCATAGTTCTGCTACAGTTCATCCCCAAAAACAATGATTACTACAGTTAAACCATGATAACCACAAATTAACCGTGGTTTTGCTTCAGCAATTCTACCCTGAACATGTTATATGAGAGGAATTCTGGGATAGCGACAGCCACAGGACATGGTGTCGGGCCTGCTGACACTGATCTGACAACAGTATCCCGATTTCTCTTTGGAGAATTAAGATCAGGATTTAGATTCTGAAGACCTGGACATGCTTGAAAAGTGCAACCACAGAATGCATTTCAGTACTGGTGCTATGGTAACAGTAAAGGCTTTTCAACCAATAAAAATACTTCTCTAACTCTTAACCAACCACATGTGTAAACAATGGTGAAAACAAGCTGTCAGCTTGGCAATTTCAGAGTAGTGGATGTTGACAGCGCAAATTGCCAATCATGTTTCTCCTCAGGCTGAAACAACCTACCTGACAGTCTACTGAAGCAACAAACTGGCTTTAACACTGATCTCAGACCAGGTCTCAGGCTGAAGCGACCTACCTGACAGCCTGCTGTAACAGGACACTGGCTTTAACACTAATCTCAGACCAGGTCTGATGTTTCTGTTATTTTAGTTGAGTATGAAGACTTCTGCAACTTGAACAAAGGTCGTCAGCTCTTACGTCAAACAAACACACTACACAGACCGCAGTCAGAGTATACCCCATATTTAAATTAACAAGCGAATAAAACAAGGCTGTGAAGACATGTCATGCTGTTGTTTAGGTCTGAGTTTAAATGCAGTCCAACTTAACTGAAAAGCCAATGTTTACCTTTAGAAATTACCCTCAGGTTTGGAAAATGCTTAACTTAAGAACTAAAGGCTCATCTGGGGTTCGAGTAGGAGGTCTGATTACAGAGATCAGAAGTCTCTGGAATTTCACCCACTTCCTTTTTCGTCAGAGGAACCCATTTTTAATGTACAGTCTGGGCTGAGGTAAACTAAACGACTGAAAGAGTCGTTTAGTTTTCTCCACATTTCTCCACAGAAAGAGACATATGGGCTGTATTCCACAAAGTCTCGCTGTTCAGTCAGTCAATGACTCAGCAGATGTCGACTTAGCAAAACGGTACTTTAAGGAAACCGATTTCAGAAAGGTTTCCAAGGCAAAAACAAGTCATGTCAAATGATCAAGACCAACTTCAAGCGACGTTTAGGAGTTACCAAGCTGACATTTAGCGAGTACAATGCTTCTCTTGGTAAAATCTGAAATACAACTTAAAATTATTTACTTCTCTCAACCACTTGATCAAACATTATTTTTGTTTTTTCAACCAACCTGTAAACCGCACACACTGAATTGTGGGATATCAGAGGGAGACAAACACACGGTCTTTGAAAACTGCCCAGATGAAAGAATCTTAGACAAGATGCGTCATAGGGCCTTCCCACCTCCATATGCTGCCTTCAAAGAAAGCATTTTTCAGGTTTTAAACACAGCCAGGCACGCACAAGAGAGTACAACACTAAATGATGCATGGGTGAAAAGATAAAACCACATTAAGCCATCAGGAATTCACACAAACCAATACTTCTACAAACCACAACATCTACACACACGTTTACACATTAAAGAAGGAAACGAGGAACTCTGTATGCACACATGAGCAGCATTCACCTCCAATTAAGCATTGATTGCGGGCGGTAATGATGGAGGTGATTATTACTGCTATTACGGAGGTGATGGAACCAAAACGCCAGTGAACTGCAGATACAATAAACAGAGGAAAGAGCATCATAAATACCAATTTCTGTAGTCCATTAATATGTGTGTGTCTCTGTGTGTGAGGAAATAGAGGCTCATTTGCAAGTAATCACTACAATTCGCCAATAAATCAGCCCTGAGCTAAACTTGCCCAATTAACCATGCAGAGAACTAAGTTCAGAAGAAAGTATAATTGGAATGTGTGTGTGTGTTTGAGTAAGAGAGAGAAAGAAACAGAAAGAGACAAAAATAAAGAGAGAAAAGAGAGAGAGATTAGCCTGTTAACTTCAAACATTTGAACACACACACAACACATACGACAAACTTTAGAAATTACAGGAAACAGTGCTAATGGTATGTGTTGCGAGCCGGACTCAAACCTATATCCTCCACATGGGCACCCCTGCCATTTATGTTTTGAGCATGTGTTGAGCATGACCATGACAAATGTTATTAATTGCATATTTACACATTTAAACTGCTGACTATAAAGACAAACACACGGAGTTAAAAAAATACATTGATATTATCATGCATCAATATTTACAACAAGACCCGTTGGTACAAATTACTGCATTTCCGAGACAGATAAAGCATCTGAGACAGATACAGCCTTATATCCTGCAACACAGCTACAATACTCATGGGAAGAGTGTTTGCCTATATCACTGACTAAATCTCTCTCTCCGTATGAGTTTGTATGTTGTTTGTGTTCAACACTTTGATTGTTAATTAAAACCTCCAGTGCAGCTGTATCTAACACTCACTGCAAACAACTGATTAAAATACAGTGTTATCTATTTGAATTAAGGTTAAGAAGAACAAACAACAGAGTCATGCACAAAGTGTCTGTACATATATGGATGGTAGAATATACATGTATACACACTCACACACACACACAAACACACACACACAAACACAAACACACACAAGTTTGTGTTGTGTACAAGTTTGAGAGTGTATTACTTGTTAGATCCGGTATTGCAATCCTTCAGTGTGTGTCTGGATTTCCTCATTATATGTAAAACGGAAGTTTTCCATCTTGGCTGTCATAAAATGTGTGTGTGTGCTCCAGTAACACAGCAGGGCATTCAATCAAACCAAAGCATACACACAATAATCACTGTTTAGCCACGGCTTCCCAATGAAGTGTGTGCCACTCCGATGACAACACACACACATACACACACACACACACACAAACTGTTTCCTGTACTAGCAGTCAACGATGGCGCTCTAGCGTTCCGCGGCAAAAGAGAAGATTCCGGTCTTTACGTTCCCACTGCACCTGAACTTGAAAGAGTTCTAATGCATTTCAGTTAAACCCTCAAGCCTTTATTTGAATTCTGAAGGACGCACTGTACGAATTCCCACGCAACACACACGCACAGGCATGCACAAGCCCTCAAAGAGCACAATGATTGAGGACGTCCATAAGGAACGCTTCAGCGTGATCCATTACTTGCCTTTTCTCTCCCTAATTCAACTGGGATCAATACTGGGAAGCTGCTAATTGTAGTTATGTTCTCTGCATTGATTAAAAGACAAAACAGCCACAGACAGCTAATGAGACTGAGGGAAAGAGTGTGTGTGTGTGTGTGTGTGTGAGCTTCAGGAAGGAACTTTGTGTTCACTTGTTTCCAACCTTGATTCATTTCACTACAATTTAAAACGGAGCTACCTGTGAAACTGGTAAATAGGATCTAAAAAAAAGTTTGTTTGCAGTGGTTGGTTTTATCGATTTCCAATTGGCCCTCAGAAATTTAATGAGTTTAATGTTAAAGCGCTGGACACTAAGAGCGGGAACTGACTGTGTGTGTGTGTGGTCGGCCAGTGAATCAGTGTCTTGTGTTATGGGACAATAAGTCAGGGAATAAAGATCACCTACAATAGCTTGATTTTAAGTGTCTAATTGGATGCGAGATTAGCCAAGACTAGCCATACAAATTCCCAAACAATGTAAAAAAAAACAACTTGGAAACTTTCTTTTGAAGACAAACGCGCACACACACACACACACACACACACACGCTTCAGCTCAAAGTCACAAAGGTTTGCACCCTGCTGTCAGAAGCCTTGAGAACTCTTTGCCTGGAATGTTCCAGAATCTATTAATAACCAACCAATCAGATCACGCGATGTGCTGTGATGTCATCAAAGAAGTATATTGTGTTCCCACTAAAGTTTGCAGGCATGATAAAGATATGTGGATATTCTTCCTGAGCCGTCAATCAAATTCCCCAGAGATGCCGGCAAAAGCAATCTCACACAGAAAGAAAACATGACTTGGATTCACAGGGGACTTGGAAAAGCATGGCATCTATTTTTTCCTTGTTAGCTCATTCCATTTCCCTTGTTTTCTTCCTCTTTCTGCACTGCCTACAATCTCTGTCTCTATCTTTATTCCTTTTTCACTCCATCTCTGTGTTTTCATTTCCCACAATCCCCTTCTCTGACTTTTGTTCGCCCCCACCTCCTCTCCACTGACTTTCTCTCCCTTTTTTCCAATTTTCCTGCTGTCTGGGACCTCAGATAGCCCTCAGAACAGCCCAGGTGGTGCACAGGGTCTCTGTGTATTGAGTGTTGCACTTGAACAGGAAACCTCTCTT
>JAZGTK010013627.1:0-14208 GCA_036877625.1 Ambastaia sidthimunki | reverse complement strand
TATTGTAAATGAGTGTTGTACATACATTTCATAATTATATTTAATAAATATAATTAATAATAAATAAGCTTTCTATAATAAATAAGCTGATGTGGTATATTTGTGCAAAAATGAGTCCGTTTGTTTGATTGTGTGTGGAGGAAGGACAAAGTTGAGAGAAAAAAACTTGAATTGTTTTTCTTGAACGCTCTAATTCTCAGCCCAGAGGAAGATACACTCTTGAAGTGATGATAGAGAAGGGAAAGAGAGGGAGAGAGAAAATCAATCGAGGGACCCTTAGGATGCATTGGCAATGAAAGAACTTCTCGTGGCCATCTGTTGTAACAGGTAGGATGTGGACAAAGCAAACAGCATCTCTCACTGTCAGATTCATCTTAAGGTTGCAAAAATGTTCGACTACAATCACACACCATCACAGCTGTAAATCAGGAGCTCTGTAATAGATCCAGACCACCAGTCAAAGGTTTGGACACACTTACCCGAGTCAATGTTTCTAGTAACCTGACAAACTTTTTGATCCATACGTGTAAGTTAAGATTCGTGTAACAACTGTAAATTGTACCTGTTTGTAAAATTAAAAGAATAATCACAAAAAAAAGACACAAAAAAAGCGGCGCATCGCGACACGGGTTAATGTTTTACATGACTGACTCGTTCAGTTATTTTCTCCGAGCCGGATAAGAGGAAAACAGAGAGGGTGAAAATAGAGCTTGGAGATTGAATTATCACAGAGTCCAAATTCAATCCGGCTCAAATATGACTGAATATCTGGTGTGAACCTGAAACGCAGAGAATGAAAAATGCGGCACACAAAGAGACAGAAACAGAAAGAAAAGGAATAAAAGATAAGAGAAATAAATTACTCTGTTCGCACGGTATGGATATTTGCCCTTGAAACAAAACAATCAGTGTGAGTGATTTAATGATGCTTTTATATGTGATTGGAGTCATTCAGCTATCTGCTGTTTCTGTGTGTGTGTCTGTGTGTGTGTGTCTGTGTGTGTGTCTGTGTGTGTTGCCTCAAAAGCAACAACACTATATAAACCTACAAGGCTGAAAGAATGATAAAAGCAAATAAAATGCCTAAACCTACATGGACTTTTACAAACGTTACACAATAAAGCAGCTAAATTGTGTGTCAGATTCATTTCTCGTGCATTCACAGAGCTTATTGTATCAGAAGGCAAATTGTATCACATTTGCCATTATCAGTGTACAGAATGAAAGCTTCAGGCAGCATTCCCAAACACAATTTCAACAGGCAGGTCCCAGTTTGTTGACTAAATATGAACAAACGTATTACTATAAAACAAATGTGGTTCACATTGATTTTTATTGGATGCACAGTGGACTGTCAAATGCCAGGAGCACAGACTAAATCACTATTTGTGACAATCTCTTTTACTTAATGCCTTGATTAAACTCATCATCCTCCACACTTAACAAAAGCAAAACAATTCTGATACTGTCGATCAGCCTCTGGGGACGCCAGAGGAAGCTAATTAACCTTGGTTGCTATTTACTTTGAGATGAGATTCAATGAAACTCTAACCCTGTGTGTCATCTGTCCTGCATGCTACATGATCTCACGGGAGAAATCTGGCATAAACCTGTAATTCTTCTTGAAACTGGAAGTATTTTCGAAAACTCAGTTGGACAAATGGACCTTTGGGGCAGCTGGTATGAGTTGGATTCTGGCCAGTGTCTGTAATTTTGAACATCGTTTTTGTCTAGCTCTTAATTGGTGCAGTTGGCAACGTCATCTGAATTTGCTCGGAAAAAGACTAAAAGTTATTCCAGAGAGCTCAGATTGAAGGTTTAATTACACGGCCTGTGTTTGGAAGCTGAATCACTCGCATTGGGTGCAGTGTTTTCCTTTTCAGTATGTAGATGCAGATACGGCCAGTTTTTCAGACATTGTTTAATGTTACAGTTTGGTTATTAAAACCTAAACTGTAATTCTGTAACATTTTTTCATAACAAGAACAAATTAAGTTTTCTTTTAGATATATCTCAAAAAGCATTCTATTAACGTTACTGCAATAATGTTTTTGATAACTTTGAGAAACTGTTAGGGAACATCAGCCAGTGTTCTGAGAACGTTCCCTGTTAGCTGGGTAACACTATTTTTATCATTACATGATCACGTACATTTTTCTGGCTGCTTGATACTCTTAATGGGTTTATCCAAAAATCTGAACTTTAAGCTGATCATTTTTTAGGAATGTTTTTTTGTTAGCCATTTTTTATTAAAAAGTGAATAGAGATTGAGGCTCCCACCACTCAGAGTGGTGAATTTGCATTTTGGGGTGAACTGCGATTTTAAGGCTGCAATTGAGCCTCAAACTGCGGCAGCCTGACTTGAGCCACTGCGTGCATCAGTTTGCAAACTTGGCAGGGTGTGGGCAATGCGACTCAGCTGTAGCACGGTGGGGTGGAGTCACACCTGTTTCCACACATACTCTTTACATGTGTGGCCATCCCTTTCTCTGCAGCCACGAGAGTCATTGATTACTCAGGCAGGATAATTGTGTAAATTTACTGCAAAATTGGTTCTGTCTCTGCAGTTGCATTGGCGAGGCTTGACGGTGTTTTATGTTGCGGATAAGCTGCAGGCTCTGTGCTCAGCGTGTCTTTCAAATGGTTGTGTGTCCCGCACAACATATTTTCTCATCAGGCCTTCCTGCTGATCGTTCCCCGCAGGCGTACACAGATGAACTCAACCGCAGAGTGCTTTCAACGGCTTCTGCTACATCTGACGCGCGCAGGGAAAATAGTTATCTCACGCATTTCATTTTTCACGACGTAAATATTCGTAATCTACAGTGATACACTGTTGCCTGAGGATATGGCACCATCAGGGTCATCAGGAGCCTTCTGAATGCGATGGGAACCGTCGCTGTCCGGGCCACATAACACACGATATTTGTGCAGCCAGATAGTTTTGTGAGGGGCTTTCCAGTATTTACTTGCCGGCGGGGCCAAACACACACTACACGACAAAAGCTTGTTGTTCTGTGCACATTTAAAAGCTTTGTTTAGACAGGCAGAATTTTTGGCGTATATGTCTCAGATCTGTTTGGTTTCTGGACAAGCCAGTCTGATTATCTTCATGCAAAATGCTGCACACGTAATCAGCTCCAAAAAATTGAATTTGAAAACCAGATTGTAAACAAACAAAATGGGGAAAGAGATTATGGTCATTTTGCACTTATTTAGCTGCCTAAAAAATGGAGTGGGAATTACAAGTATAAAGTCCTAGCTAACAATTTTAGGTTGTAAGGACATTTCTCTAATGTTTCTATTAAGTAACAAAAGCATTAAAAATAGTAATAAAAAAATAAAATGTAATAAAAATTCTACCAAAGTTAATGCAGGAACGTTTTTTGACAACTGGGAGAGAATATTTAGAGAACCTTAGCCAATGTTCTGAGAACATTCTCTGTTAGCTGGGGTTATGTTAACTATAAAGTGTTTAGCAATATCATTGGTTGTTGCTCATTGCTGCTCACTTGACAGTGTGCACAGGCTGAGTAGAACAAGTTTAAAATGTAGTGTCTGTGACTACTGAGAGGGTGTCTCACTAGTGCGCATCACGTAGCGCATGCTAGGCTTAAAAAGCACAAGCACCAACTATATACAGCCATTAGGGCACGAACGTCCAGATCAACAAGATATGCGCTTTTGAGCACAAACACGCAGCCACAGACAGATCGATAGCTCAATGTAAATTACATTTCCAGCAGCAATCGTGGTTAGATGGTTTCCACAACAACCAGTGCAGAGTGTGTTGTGCCGTCACACGCTGCTCATTCCAGTAAAGAAGAGATCAGCAAAAAGTACAAGGTTTCAGTGCTCTTAGAAGTGGAAAAATATACTTCAAAGTCCATTGAACAAAGCCATCAGTGAAAGGTCTAATAGCGCTTTCACACAAAGCAATGCATCCAGACACGTCTCAGCTGGAAACATTCCCAGAATGCATTGCCAGTTTCAGCCAGACTCGATTTAAAATGCCAAAAACAAAGCAGTCACAGGAGCTGAACGTATCGACTGATGTGATGATTTTTGCCAAGCTGTTGACCACGTAAGTAGCGACAGCTTGAGCTGGAAGATAAAAGTATTTGAAATATTTGTTATCAATCTATATAACCTTTTCTGTAATGTAAATGTTCCTGTAGCTTAAACGATTGAGCATCACGTTAACACACGCAAAGGTTGCGGGTTTGATTCTGAGGAAACACATACTGATAAAAACATTATTATAAAGTTGCTTTTTGCTGCCAAATGCATAAATGTAAATGTGGAATCATTCAAATGTGAGGAAAAAAAGAAATACACTTAACATTTCAGTAGGTTAACATTGTTTATTGTTTTTCATTTTAAGCGGATATGTGGCATCTTTTAGAAAGTAAATTCAGAAAGATTTTTCATTATATGTGGAAGCAAAACCTCAGCACATACTCATGCTATAAAAATATATGTTCATATTTTGGTGATCAGAGAGTCGAGTAAATAAAATGTCTGGCATGCGGAGAGAAATTTTCTTCAAGATAAGGCTACAGTTCTTGCTGGAAATTGTTGTTATATATGAAATAGGAAGGTAAGGGAGACTTTTTCTCTGTTCTTAGCTTGCTTAGATTTTTTTAATAAATATGTATATTGGGATCCAAAATTTGTGGCTCAGAATGATTCTATTTAACATTTTTCTACTTTAATCAAAAATTTAAGTAAATAATTACAAATTTGGAATTATTATTCTAAATACATTTTCTTATGCTTAAAAAAGGAAATCTGAGCTTCTGTACAAAATAGTTCAAATGGTGAAATGTCACAAAGTTTCTTTGCTAAATTACAATTTCAGTGCCAGATTTTCAGCATGTCAATAACAATTTGTTTTTTTCTCTGAGATCATCTGGAAAACACATTAGCTCGTAAAAATCTACACAAGGCAAATGGACCAAACATAAAAACACAACACTAAACCAAAATGCAATAATGACTTCTGAACTATTTAAAGTTAATACTCTCCAAGATTGCTTAAAATCAACCACTTAAAGTTTGATGGGGTTCCCACGATTGTGTGAACCACTGATTGAATGTCTCCAAGGCTTGTAGTTGACATAATGGGTTTCTGGGAATTTAGGCCATTTCAAAAGCTTGGTTATGCCACTGGGGAAGTAAAATCAATACACAATTAAAGTATTACTGGAAATGGAAACTCTATTAAAGCGTACTTTAAACCTGAAACCACAACCCTGATACTTTTAAATGACCATGAACATCTAGTTTTGTTGACTGTTACATGTACATGTCAGACCTGCATTATACTGGTCAGTACCACCACTTTCATTGTAAGTTAGTTAAAGTACCATTACACTGGTTTTTAATCTGTTTAATGTTACTGCACTTAGACCTTATAATGCCATTTTTGCACATTATTAATATGCAACCGCCTATTGAGTACTAATTCATTATGCTTTTTATTACTGGGTTGTGAATATTAAATGTTGTTAAAATGATGGTTGAAAGCTATAATGAACTAATCTTTGATAACTATTCTCCGTTAGGACTAACCTCTGCAGGTCACAGCATGGTTTGCTTCTAAACACTCAGCAAGCTTATAATTAAAGAGTTCAGCCAAAAATAAAAACTTTGATCATTTCTAAATTTCTTGCCATCCCAAAGATTTTCTGTCTACTGTGAAAATTACTGTTTAGACGTTGGGGCGAGTGGGTTTTGTGTTTCATGGAAAAAAACAGGTTTGGAAGAACATGATCTCAGCTAACAACTTTAGGTCATAAGAACGTTCCTCTAATGTTCATATTAAGTAACAATAACGTTAAAAATTTTATTTTTGAAGTTCTAGAAATGTTTAAAATGTCCAGTTTTTAGATGTTGTATTAACATTGTTGCTTGTTTTAAGACCAATAATCAGACATTTTTGTAATTTTGTAACGTTTTAAAGCACTCCACTAACTATTTCAGAAAAATATTTTTGGTATATATGATACATAATATTAAAATGTTACTGCAACAATGTATTTTAATAACTTTGAGCAAACGGTTTGAGAATGTTAGCCAATGTTCTGAGAATGTTCCCTTTGTAAACGGGTAAACTTTGTAAACGTAAGTAACTCATCTAATCTTTCAAATCTTGCCTGGAACAAGCATAACTGTGTTAAACTCATCTTGCCTGCGCTAAATATATAACACAGACAGACGACTCACGTCACGTAAACTTTTGACAAACGCCGATAACCTCTCAAGAGATGACAGAAACTCAGCACACATCTCAGGAGGGAATAAACACCTCGGAATGTCCCACAGGATTCCACACGGTAAATCTTTCACCCCGTAGCAGTTCCAGGCCTCACCTTGAACAATGCTGATTGCTGTTCTGTCTCACTGTTACATGAGCTCTGTCTTAAATAACAATGAGAAAACAGGAAATAAAAAACTGCAGGTAATTTTTTCCTTTTCCATGAGACTGATATTCCGCCTTTAAATTTGCTGCATAAAGAGATATATAGATGTAAAAAAGATATATAGATGTATTCATGAAGATCTAGTCATTTGTTCTCAATCCAGCATGAACATTTTAATATCGTCTCCTCTGTGTCTCTACGTGTAGCATTAAAACAAACTACCCACAATCCCACCTGAAATGGCACACTGCATAATCAGCCTGTAACCTCTCATCATGACACCATTAAAACATCAATCAACACTTTCAAATGACCCTCAACCCCTTCCATTAAAACCCACTTTGGTGAATGGAGCATTATGTTCCTAGCAGATGCTTCTTATTCAAAGCGAATGTAAAGGACACTTATTGTACAGAAAGTCTTTCCAAAGCACTATAGCTCAATGACGATATAGCAGGACTGAGTTTCCCATAATTCTCAGGTTCATAGGTCACCCAATTTGGGAATGAACCTCAAACCTTTGTGCTATTATCAGCTCAGATCCATAGCCATTACGTGAGCAGCGTGACAGGTAATGGGCAAATTATGACGTAAATGGTAGCAAAACGTGCTTGACCTTTAGAAGAAGCAAAGAGAATTTGTGTTTACACAAAATTTAATTTTTTTATAAATGCTCACCAAAGTGACTTTGGTTTGAAAAAATAACTGATCACACCACATTATCATATTAATTTCAATTAATGGCTCAATACACAAAACATTTATTTATTTATGATATTTAAACATTTTTTAAATTCTGTAATGTTCCAAAAAACATTCCATTAACATTTTTGCTATGGTTGATATGTAATGTTAAAAAAGCATTGTTGTAACATTACTGCAAGAATGTTTTTATATCTTTGAGAAAACTTTTAGAGAATGTTAGACAACATTCTAAGAACGTTCCCTGTTCGCTGCGATGTCTGCCAAATGCATTAGAATTTAAATGTCGCTTCCACTCTTTGAGGAATGTTTTCTAGATTCTGGAATGTGGCTGCTTGGATTTGCTGTTGCTCAGGGTGTCCACACACCCGGTTTAATGAAAGAGGGAGTCCATAATTTATCTTTGAGTCAATAATCTATAATGTTAAAAAAATTCCCTCTATGCCATTTATTGTTCTTGTAGTAAAATAAATATTTAGCTCGATGTTTAGTGTCTTAATAAATGTGTTTGATGTAAATGCGTTCAAATTCGATGCTGTCACACTAACTATACTTTCAATTATGAAAAGCAAGATGTTTCAAAGTCCTGTAGTTTTCCCAACACTGTTCAACTAATACACAGCTGGAAAGATTTCCTAAATAATTCAAACAAGTAGCAAAGGGCTTTTGTAGAAGAAGTGTGTTAAAAGAGTCATTTGCTTCAGCAATGTAACTATTAACTTATCCAGTTAATTAACCGGAAATTACACGACTGCCCAGAGGCAACACCGGGATAAACACTTCTTTGTTCAGAGCTAGTTATAATCTGGTAAGTCTGTAGATGTCTAAACTTCTTTCTAATGAGGATATTTGCCACTGTGCCTCTCACTGTTTTTTGTTTGCGATTGAACTTTAACAACTTCACACTCTAAATGAATCTCAAAGTTGTAAATTATAGAGGCAAATATACACAATGTGCCAAATGTTGCTCTTAAATATAATGTTTAAATGCATCAATTTCTACCACATTATTGCAGGTAAAACTTCTACCTTTTTGTCCTAAGCATATGCACACACACACACACAAAACTTGCTCTCAACAAAACTAATCTAAAGTGATGAAAACTGCCAATCACAAAACATACTCCAAATTACCCATAATTCAGCTGTGGTTTAAATATAGCTCTGTTACACATCGTATGGTGGTGGGAAATTGTGGTGTGTTGGGAGGAAGCCAGAGGGGAGAGAGATTTAATTTGCTATTCTCATCGAATCCCTCGTATATTTGTCTGGACCAATCAGGTGATTACGACAGAGGAGCTGGATGGCAGATCAATAGCTTGCCTTTCCGTGTTGTTTCTCAAACTCTCTGTGTCTCATCAAGATGGACGGATTCGGTTCAGACACACAGAAACGACAATGCGATATACTAAAGGTTAGCAGGCCGCGGAGGTCAGTCTTAATCAGATTGGTTTGTGTCGTCAGCTGAGGGTAGAATTCTTACATTTGTATGTACCAGTGCATTGATATTATTAGGTGTAACATTTTAACAATAACAATATTATATACCAGTTTAGAAGCAATTTGCAGTCAAATATTTTTGTGTAGCGACTGTTACGCTACATAATTGATGTTGGCCGTGGCAAACCAATTTCGTGCACAGCTATGCTAGTTTTGCGTCTTTGTTTGATCTCTTTTCTTCTCACACAATAAAATGTTTTAAACTCAAAATCAGTATTTCATCCATTTACTTTGTAAGTAGCTGTGACAAAACAGCGACGTGCCTACAGACTCATATTTTTCTTCACAGCTATGACATAATGCCCAAATCTACCAAAACAGCATGCTGAGATGATTTTATAACTTCATCAAAATACAGCGAGGCAGAGTCTTCATTCAGGAGGCCAGCAGTGACATTTAAACTGGCACATGGGCAAATTGAACACAGAGAAGGTTAAGCGCTGTTAACACCACGGCAGTGTCAAAAATCCAGCCTGAAGTTACTTTCCCATGCTGCCTTTATTTGCAGTGGGATTCAGGGTGACGGCTCACAAAGCCAGGAGAGCTCTTATACTGTGCTCTGCCTGAAACAAATTATCTGCTTTTAGCTTATCAGGATTTGTAGACAGAGAGTACAGGGGGAAATAGGATACTGTCAGTATGACCCTTTGGGAGTTGTGAATTTGTCTTTTAATGTTACTCAGAAGGCTGGGATGCAATGAAGACTTTGCTTTATAGGCATTTTTGACAAGGTAATACTGCACAAAAAGTTATTTGGTTCAAGATTGTTTTGACTGGCAGTGGTTTGAGGACAGGATTTATGTAAGACAACCTTTTTCTCCTGAAATTGTTGGTTGGTCAATGTATGGTTAATGTAATCCCAGGTTACCTTGTTCTGAGTACATGTGTATATATTTGGTAGATATATGTACGCCCAAAGCAAATTTATTAGTGCATTCAAGCTTTTAATTATATAAGTGTGGATATTGAAGATTTTGCTAGCATCCTTAATTACAAAATAAGTAAACAAAACTGAAAGATCTTGTGACATACTAGTATATAAAACTACCTTTTAAAAGCTGAAAAATATATTAAGGCAACATAATCCCATTTTCATTTGCAAAACAAATGCTTTACCGTTACGTTTCATAGGAACTACATTTAACAATTTTTTTCGCAAAACCGAGCAAAACTTGCCTCCGTGCTGATAAATGATTAAATCATTGGCTTCCCAAACACACATCTATTTCACCCCCCCATTTCAAAGGTTCATTACGTCTTTCAGCTTTAATCCCATTCCTAAATAAGATATCCGTGAAAGCATTTCCTTTCCGACCATGTTCCTAAATTATCAGATAATGGACAGAAGAAAAATCGATACCTAAAGTAATTTCAGTTTAGTGACTTCCAATCAAACGCCAACCCAAACAAAAACACAGCCACACTTTTCCCTGACACACAAGCGAGCAAAAGTCATGATATCTCTTGTCTCCTGAATAAAACATGTGTCCCATTTAGATTCAGTTGGGGAGCAATCTGGCCCAACGGGACGTAGAAGACAAGGAACGTCTAGATATACTTTCAGCGCAAAGAATTCCTGTCCCTGTATCCTTTTCACTTGGCTTATATTCAGGGATAATTATATAAATTATGCAACTCTAAAGTAACAACCCTGCTTTTGCTTTATCCCAGTTTTGCAATAAAAGTTGCCTGGTTTTATCCGGAACACTGCGTTTGAGGAGCTGAGTTTGGACAAAGTGACACCTGCCCCATCGACAAGGAAAGCCATGAGTCACTGCACCTGTCATAATGTTGCTCATCTCAATATGCTAATTATGCAGACAAAAGTAGAAGATTTGACAAGTAGATGATGTTGATAGAACACTTCTTACTCACATATGCCAGAGCGTATATAAAGCCTTCCTGTGAGATGATAAATGCACACCTCCATCCATCCTGTTTGCAACATCTCCTAAGACTTCCTTCGCTAAACTTCTGTGAAAGCTTTGAAATCACCATCTGACTTAGCAGAGCAATTGTGTTCATATCAGAAGAGTGGCCTACCATAATTGTCCTCTTTGGATCAATAATATTAATAAAAAAATGAACTGGGCTATGTTTGGACAACCAGAAACCCAATAAGCTGCACAGCTGCACCTGTGTTTCCACACACAGATCCTCGGCTCGGCCCTTGTCGCTTTCTTTTATCCACCCGGAAGGTTTTCTATGTGTGACACATATCGATGTTTTGCACGCATACTGTCACCATGATAGATTTTCAGTCCTGTGCGATAACTCTCCATCGTGTTGAAGCTCTCTGCTTGTATTCATTCCTTTTCTGCGTCTCACACAAACACACACAAATTGATCCAACACGTGCAAGAGTACCGAATGTCTACAGCAGTCAATCAATGCGTCTAATCTTTGAATAACAAAGTCTAGCAAATATAACTATTCCCACTCAGCATGAATAATTAAAGATGGCTACTTATGGACACGGTCTCAGACAAACTCTGTTTTCTGCACTATACTTTGAACACATAAAGACCGGAATAACCCTATGGGCACATGCAGAGTGGTTTTAACAAGCTTAATGCACTGCGGGCTCCAAACTAACATCTAGTTTGATGTAAATCCTTAACTAGAAGTTGCTCCCCAATTCTGGCCCATATCATGTTTTTCAAAAATGTACTTAAGACGTTTTTATGGGGTTGTTAAAAAGGCACTAGATGATCATCAATGAACAAGGAGAGTGAAATCTATTGGGCCCAGTGTATGTAGATGAAGATGAACGAGGTTTATTTAACAAAACTCTTGGTGCAGAGAAAGTTCACTGGCGCACTTACTGTATGCGCAGTGCAAGATGATCTCCAAGGAAACTAAGTAGATGCATCCGGTCTCCTCGATTGTTCTGAGAACCTTCTGAAGGTCTTATTGTTCTCTGTCATTTCCTTCTTTCATTTGATTTGAAAGACTTCGTAAGGAAGATGCTCACGAGGGGAATGACGAATTGCGCAGCCATTGTATTGCCGCTGAATGTAAATAACCGCTATTGTAAACGATGCCGGTGGAGAGAAGACGCACAGATATTTCTCCACCGTTCTCAGTTCTGCTATTGAGTGCAATAATGGATTTAGAGGTATTGTTTAATTTTTGCTTGGGAGGATAAGACAATGTGTTTTTTGGTTCAGTGAAAGTGAGAGGCTGTTTTTAATCGTAATGCTTATGCGTTGCTTGTCTTGTCAGTCAACATGCCTTTGACTAAAACAATAGAGGACGCTTTGATTTAAACACGTAATTTTATAAAGGTATTAAGTCGACGTAAAAGGAGGTTTGGTTGTTTTGTGTGAAGAGCGCCACCTGGTGACATGTTTACCAAAAGACTTTACCTTCCACAGGAAATGTCAAAGCTGAAATCCTTAACTTTTGCTTCTTCATTGTGCTGTGTTTGAAATTGCTGGTTATTCACACATGCTGAAGTCAAACACAGTCAAACTGACATTACCCACAAAATCTGACCCGACAACTCAACTTATAAATCATCATAATAAACTTCCCTTTATGAATCGATCAGCCAGTGTTGAACAGTGACGTTACATACTTAATAACTGACTTTTATTTATTTTTAACCCCAAAAAGAATTGCAGCTTTATCAGATAAGCAGTTTTAACACATAATATGTATGACAATGTTATTTTTAAACTCGAGGGAGTCGTCACATTTCTGAGCCATCGTCAGACACACAAAGACTATGTGAAGACATCTGGTTTTACCATGACATACTGCATACTTTATTAACATACTTTGATATACAGAACATACGTGAATTTGACTTTTAAAGCCGCCAACATAAATGCATAAAAGTAGTTTTCGCACTGTTGCATAGAACCTGTTATTTGAAATGCTTTTAAAGGACCATTCATTTAAAAACGTGAATCAGCAAATACTCAAATGTACAATAAAACATACACAATAAGATCAAATGTACACCGAGCAGAAATATAGTGAGGTTAAAACTTACAATTACACTAGTTAAAACAATTCATTTTAATTATAAAGACATTTTAAAAGGGTGCATACAGTACAAACCTACACATGGACAGAACGTTCTCTTATGAAATCATTTAAGTTCAGTCATTTGTTACATAAATCTTACATAACTGACATTTATTGTAAACAACAAAACAAGGCACACGTTTATTTATATTTGTTGATTATAACAGGCCTCTGAGAAATAAGGCACATGGGTCCTAAACCCTTTAAAGTAAAAAGGAAGGACTGTGAGACAGTCAACACTATGAAGACAAAAAATGTGGCAAAAATCATCGCAAAGTACTAGCACACAGCTTAAGTCTGGTGTCAAACTCAGTTCCTGGAGAGCCAGTGTCCAACCAGCTCCAGCTCACCTGCCTGGAAGTTTCTAGTAATCCTGAAGACCTTGATTAGCTGGTCCAGGTGTGATCCAGGTGTGTTTAATTAAGGTTGAAGCTAAACTCTGCAGGACACAGGCCCTCCAAGAGCTGAGTTTTACACCCCTGGCTTAAGTAGAGAAGATCACACAGCACTTGAGATGTTTCGGCTGAGTGAAGAGTTTGGTTTAGAAGATGTAGCATTCTTCTGAGTTCGTTACATCATGCTCTTACTTTTGATTCCCTCTCAGACAGAAAATGTAGGGCTTGAGCATACATTAAATATCAAATGGCACTCTTAGATCAACAGATCAAAGTCGAGGCCTGGGGCCAGACACAGAAAGAGTTTCAGCTCTGAGGAAGCAAAAACAAGCTCTACTTGCTGGATGATCACAAGCAACTGAATGCTGTGACTTTAGCTAAAAAAATTATAAACATGCATTGCAAGTACACATATATCATTGGACAATATAAACATGTTTGGTTTTGCTTTACACAGCAACAACTTTTGGTGTGAAACCAAAGAAAATCTGTAGGCTACTTACACTCATGCAAAAAAGGAGAAATCTTTTTGTGGAATATTACAGTACAACAATTAAGTAAGGCTACACACGTAAGATGAGTTGCATCTACATATATGTGGTCCAGATGATCTTTGGTCTCTGTTTATTCTTTTACACACCACTGTTGTGATCTTTGGCTCCTCCTGTAGGTCAGGAGGTCTACTTGCGACCCACAGTCTCCGCTAGCTTCTTGAGTCTCTTCTTCAGCTCCAAAGGAAACTTCTCGTAACATTTCTTGCACACTGGCTTCATGTCAAACTCCACAAACTTGTTCCTACAAACACCATCACAGAAGAATTTAGCTTCAGGAGCTGTAATCAATCAACACGCTTTGCCAGAAACATCTACGCAAGTGCACAAACGCAGACTTGCAAACCTGGCCAATTAGGCGAACATTGACCTATTTTATATGCAGAGCTACTGTGACATTAACAAACCTCAGTACTCAATGGGGTGGGAGAGTTAACTTTAAATATCTGTGCCAAATTTATATATATATTTATAAATATATACATCTTACGTGTCAACAAGCGAGCACATTCACGTACTTGCGCATAGTTTATTTATTTCAGGGTTTTAATATAGCAATACTTTTGAGCATCTTGCAATACAATAGGTGCATGATTTATC